>CATIWQ010917063.1:0-24372 GCA_949673415.1 Euphorbia schlechtendalii | reverse complement strand
CAGTTTTTCTTCTATTTTTAAGCAAAGTATTCAGTTGTTAATTGGTTCTACAATGTTCATACCAGTTAGATACTAGTTATATACCAGTTTCATACCTTTTTTTGTAAGTTAAGTTGGTTTTTTCACTGGTAAACTTGCTTTTAGGACTTTCATACCAGTTAGATACCAGTTTCTCCTTTTTTTGTTTTATATAAGTTAAGTTGTTTTTTTTTCACTGCAAACTTGTTTTTAGATACCAGTTTCTTCATGATGAGTTTTTTTTGACAAAATGAACCAACATATGCTAACATTTCTTGAATACCAGAAATGAGATCCTTTACTCTAACACTTTTTTTCCTACTATAAGTATTGCCTAAATTACTAAATCTTTTCTTGCTAACTTTTTAGTTTTTAACTCTTTCATTTTTAACTATTTAATTTCTTTTCAATATGTACAATAACTTGATTTTACGACTTTCATATCAGTTAGATACCAGTTAGATACCTTTTAGATACTAGTTAGATACTAGTTTCTCCATTTTGTACATTAAGTCAGTTTTTCTTCTATTTTTAAGTAAAGTATTCAGTTGTTAATTGGTTCTACAATGTTCATACTAGTTAGATACTAGTTATATACCAGTTTCATACCTTTTTTTATACGTTAAGTTGGTTTTTTCACTGGTAAACTTGCTTTCAGGACTTTCATACCAGTTAGATACCAGTTTCTCCATTTTTTGTTTTATACAAGTTAAGTTGTTTTTTTTTCACAGCAAACTTGTTTTTAGATACAAGTTTCTTCATGATGAGTTTTTTTTACAAATTGAACCAATATATGCTAACATTTTTTGAATACCAGAAATGGAAGACTTTGTAATAAAATCAAATGAAAATCAATTAAACACTGTGCATTTTACATGTCAAATACCAAACAATTCATTCATATCCCTTAAAATATCATCCTCGCTTTCTTCATTTAATTGTTCACTTCTCTGCCCATGTTCATAAAGGCTCAAGGCATATCTTTTCGTTTGTAGATTAATATCAATATTCCTTGGCATCCTTTTCCCCTCGATCTCATGCTCAATGTATGTCGCAATGTACGCACCATAATCACTGCAGTTTTAGTTAAAAAGATCATGAATTTTTAGTATTTTCATTTTTTGGCAAGCCTTGCACCATCTCAATAGAATAGAATAAAAATGTAGTAGTGGTTAGCATACCATAGAGTTTGTTGTGGCAAGCCTTGCACCATCTCAATTTCAAAGCTATGAACCCTAGGTAGCGGGGTATGGGGAATATGTTGCAAGAAACTAAATTTGCTAGTATAATATGCAAGCATCCGAGCATACCGTTTAGCTACTTTCATGGTTTCACTGAAGTTAAATCTGTAGCCCATGGAATCATATATGTACAACTTCCTTGTATTCACATTGAATCTACCAAGGATCTAGTGATCATTTCCTGCCATCATTGGCATGTACACATTTTCGACTCCATCCCATGGCTCATGACAATGTGCTTCAATCCCCATGATACGCGATGATATTGTATCGCCTATGCTTATTATTTGGTCCACTTGCATTTTCGTTAACTTGTTATTGTCAACTGTTTGCTCACTCAGCAAAATATGTCCATCAAAAGCCATGTCAGTTTTTGTGAAATGGTGCTTAATCCTCGGGCAGTATTTACCTTTTTTTCTTAGGTAATACATCAAAAGATCGATGTGCTGCAACATTTTTTTAACTATATCATATGTGGTTTCCCCTCTTCAAAATATGCAATGTTAGTTTTCATGTATTGAGTTCTAGTTTTCTTTCATCAAGTACTTATTTTAGTTCCCTATGTTGATATGTCATAGGAGATTTATCACATTTATAACACATTATTAAATAGATATAATACTAGTTACGTACCAGTTAATACTAGTTTGCTACTAGTTTCCTACCAGTTATTTACTAGTTTCCTGCCAGTTTCTTACAAGTCAAATACTAGTTTCCTACTAGTTATAATACCAGTTACATACTAGTTTCCTACCAGTTAGATACTAGTTTCCTAACAGTTATAATGCCAGTTACATACTAGTTAAATAGATATAACACATTATTAAATAGATTAAACATAGTTTTTTTTAATAAAAAAAGAGAAGTTTGTATGTTTTTTTCTAACTTACATTGTTCCAGAGGTAAGATCCTTAGAAGAAGAGGTTAGCCGAGAATGTTTTACTTCTAACATCAGCAACATTGTAAATGAACAAGGGAATAATATCGTTCTCACCCTCGTATAGCTTGTTCTCTCTGATGGATGTGTTTGTCATTTAAAATATTTCAGTTTCATTTCTCTTTTTTTATTCAAATATATGTATATGATAAAGAATAGATAATCTCTATCTATGAGGAGGTTAACTTACTTGGTTATAGAATCGAGCATGTCTTCTCTTAGGTACATTTCCATATATTTTATTGTATCATCCTTGTTTAATTCTTCTCCAAGCAGTGCAATATCATTAAGAACATACTTACTTCTGGGTATCTACTTTGGAGGTTTCGTTTCAAAGATTTTCTTCTCTCTTAGCTCTAGTTTTTTGGGGGTTGTATATTGTCTTTTTGCAGGATGCTGTGATTCATCATCTTCATCTCTTTTTATTTTACCCCTGCTCCTACCTCTTCCTCGGGATGGTTGCACTTTTACTGGAGGAGTTTGAACGGTCCTTATGGAGGGTTTCACTATCTTTTCATCACTCACCATGCTTGCAAAATCGCACTTTCTTCATTCCCTTTTTCATTCAACAAAGTTGGGATGAAAATAAAACATAAGTATCCAACGATGAATGCATGCATGCATTTTTCTAGTATTTTGAATCTTTATTTTGTATACTCACCTTTTTTTATCATCTCCATTGATTTTTTACCATGTAATCAGCCTCTATTTTATTGAGTATTTCATTGTCCATGGAGTCCAGGGAGAAGGGAGAATCATCCTGATAGGATAGAACAAGAAATATAGGTTAGATTTTTGATAAATCTCAGTAGTTTGTACCTTAGTTCATACTAGTTCCATACTAGTTTTCATGTTTATTCATTTATTCATGTCGTGTTTTCTATCAATGATTCAATTCTATTTTTATTTCAATTTTTCCAATTCCCACTAGTTACATACTAGTTGCCTACCAGTTTCCTATTCTACATTTTTTTTCTTTTTTTTCTATGTGTTTTGTAGTTGTACCTTCTTTGCGGAGAGGATTTGCATTTCATTGGCCGCTTCCAATTGTTCTCATTCAACTTGTCTTTGGTCACTGTAGTAAACTTTCCTTTTCCACCTCTTGGTTGCTCTCTTGCGATTCATCAGTGCTTGGGGTTAGTAGGTGAAAAGTAGGTCTTTTTTTCATTCTTGCATGCGTCGCCCTTATTTGAATTATTTCTTTCTCCTGCTCTACAACATGCTTCATTGATGATACTGATTCCTCCTTTATTTTTTGATGTATTCCCAGTAATTAAGGCTATACTTAGTACTAACATCAGCCACATCTGCTACTTCAGTGAGAGTGATTTCTGTTTGTGTTGCTGCTTCAATCAAGAGTGCAAGTCCTTGTTGTATATTCTGAGCAGTGATTTCTTCTTTTTCAGCACCTTTCCCTACTTCCACAATCCCCGTTTCCCTATACTTTTTCTCTTCTTCGTCTTCATTTTCCAATGCGGTGGAGAAGACTTGTTCCTCCTCACCAACATTGTCAGCCTACAAAAAGGATGTTTGTTTAATATTTTTAACCTCTATACCAGATACATACCAGATAAGTAATTATTTATGTAAACTCAACAAGTTTTAAAGTGTTTTCTTACTTTATTAGTCACGAACCCTCCATTTTTCTCTAAATCTTCTTGGCTCTCTGAGTCCAGCCTGATTATTAGCATTTTTTCTCCTTCATTATTAGCAGCCTGAGAAAATGGTGACCCCTGTTATTAATAAAATGTAATATTTTTTTATCCACCAACAATCTATTATGTAATATTTTACTAACATTTTTTTAAATATCATATTTTTCCATGTTTCTTAGTTGCATGCTTTTTTTAATATACTAGATACCTACCAGATGGATACCAGATAAATGTGATTTATATTTATATACATTTGATTGGTTTTTCTTACCATTTATTGGTTGTTCTTTCTCTTGGCTCTCAGTGTCCAATGGGATTATCTCTAGTTGATCTTGATAACTGCCAATAGCCTGGGGGGAAATGACAGTTTACATCTTAATAGTTGCTTTTAAGTAACATATTTTTCTTTAACATAAAACTATTGTCACAAAATAGTAATAATGATTTGTAGTGATAATTATTACTTTAAAATAGTTATTAAGTAAAAAAATAGTTGCATGCTTTTCATTTACTAGATACCTACCGGATGGATACCAGACAAAATATGTTTTATTCATGTAAATAACATAGGTTATCATGTTTCTTTTTTCTTACAAGAATAGGTATGATTTCTCCTTCTGATGTTTGTTCATTTGGTTGTGTTTTTTCTTGGCTCTGAGTGGTTATTCTGATTATTGGGATTCGATATTCATTGGCTGTTTGCTGCTGTCCTGGCATGGGATCCTGGAATTGATCCTAATTCCCACTATCCAGTTCAACTGTTGCAATGTATTCCTCTTCAATGTACAAAACCTGAAAAGAGCACATTTAATTTTTTTGTTAAATAATAGCTCGTGTATGTAAAATATTTTGTCAATCAAATGTTTTTTTTAGGTTGGTATGTTGTTTTCCTACCAGATTATATTTTTTCATACCAGATGGCTAACATATTCCTTTTCTGATATAAAGTTCCATACTAGTTTTCATACTAGATTGTGTTTCTTACCTCTTTTTCTGTTGGTTTAGATCCATCACTTTTTAATCCTCCTTCTTCTTCCTCTTCTAACACCTTGGTGACTATCTCCTCCAACCTTTTGTTATCAATTCCTTGCATTTTTTATATCATTGAGTTATGATTTCATTATCAAGAAACATGTATTAGCTTCATAACAGGTTGAATACCAGATAGCATTTTGTTTTATTTTTTATTCCTTTTCTTTTTTTTGTACCTGATTTCCTTCCTCTGTTATTCTGAGTTCTTCTATTTTTTCATCCTCTTCTTGATCTGCTTCCTGAGTTTTGAATTGAGTGTTTTGTTAGATATTGTTATCATCCATAATAGGTTCATTTTAATTTAATCAAGCAATGGATACATACATTTCCAACTAGCAACCTCTTGGTAGTATCTGGGATCATTTCATCACTTGCATCCTCATCGCTCTTTCCCCCCGTTTGACAATTTGTAATTTTTTTAGATTTTGATGTTGTAAATAAACAATTCTTTACGATCAATTTAAGCATTACATTTTATCAATTGTTTTTAACTTACATCTATATCCATGGGGTGAATGACATCTCTTGTTTTGTTTCCTTGAGATTTGTCGATTTTGGCATTTGACTAACTTGATCCACCTTCTTTAGATTCTTCATCATCATCACTTAGTTCATTCTCAAAGCCTATTTCACTATCTGATGACATCTCGTATCTTCTTTTCTTCTTGTTGAGGACGTTGCCCTGGATGATTCTCCTCAGTTCAGCAATTTCAAGCATTAGATTGCTCTAGTTCTTCTCTAGTTTTTCAATTTTCTCCCCCATCTCCTTCACTGTGTTCGCTAACTTCTCCACTTTTTTTATGTTTCAATATCTTCCGAGCACATATCTCCCAACTTTAGTGGTTCAGGGAATGGGTTGAATTCACCCAATTTCACATTACACAACTCCTCCACTGTTGGCATGATTTTTCTTATTTTTATCTGCATGTGAATTTGTTAGATCTTAAAATCTTTTTTATAGGATAAACAAAATGAATGAATCATAGTATTTTGTTTTAATTAAAATAAAACATGTTTTTTGTCAATCGAAACTGGTACTAGATACCTACCATTTCCATTTGAGATTCTTAATTTTTTTTATTTTCTTTTTCTACTTTAATAAATGGTACTTATAAGCTTTATACAGGATTTTAGTAGATTGTTTTTATTCTTATTTTTTTTTCAAAAAATGCAGTAATTACCAAATTTGGGTTGAAATTGAATAGCTTGTTTTCCATGCCAACAATATTCGAAGCTGTGCTTTTAGGCTCCACATGAAAAATCTCTCCTTGAATTCCTCTCCCTTCTTCAGGTTGATTCTCTCACACACCACATCTTCACATGGTTCATAAATTTCATAGAAATAGACTTGGAAAACCATTAGGAAGCCAGTTATCACATATGACTATTTTGGTCCTTCTCTTCTCATTGGTGATTTCAGTCCATTTATTGTTTCTTGGTAAGATAGGCTCTCCCAAGCTGCTTTTGTGTAGTTTTCTGAGTACACTAAATCAAAGTATTTGAGCGGGATTTTGCTGCTCGGCTCATTCCCCATCAGGTAGCAGCTTATGAAGTACAAAATCGCAAGGATGAAGTAGTCATCGTCATTTTCAATCTCGACCCGGGTTTTCAGGCTCTGATCTATCAGATTTGGTTGCCTCAGAATAGTCTCCATCATATTTTTTATGATACCTCCCTTGTTTGCGGGGAAATACTTGTTGCGGAATTCAGCTGATTCACCGGTGTCTATCATCTTGTAGTTATCTTCCTCTATTGTTGGTAGGCCTAAGATCAGTATGAAATACTCCATCCCAAAGTATACAGGTTGACCTGCAAGCTCTATGAACATGCAGTCTTTGTTTTTCTGATTTATCTCGTGGATCAGTAAATTGTGCAGTAGGGTTTATGTGCCTTCGTGGTGTTTTGTTTGAAGAATTTCTCGAAGATAGAATCCTTCCTTCTATCAACAACACCATTCGGAGCATTGTCTACAATGTACTTGATGATTGATTGGTTTGAAACAACTTTAGCTCCGGTTGTGTATTTTGATCCCCTTGGTAGGACAAGGCTGTATAGCTACACATTTTTTGTGTGATTTTTCATTGTTAGACATCATATTTTATGAATAATATATAAAGTTCACACAACATACATACTATGTTCTTGTTTACTAATAAATTCCCACTTAATACCAGTTACATACCACTTTCTATTTTCGGTTTGCAAATTCATACCAGTTAGATACCAGTTTCACACAATTTCAACTTCATACCATTTAGATGCCAGTTGTTTAGTTCCATCAACTTCATACCATTTAAATACCAGTTGTTTAGTTCCATCAACTTCATACCATTTAGATACCAGTTACATACCACTTTCTAAATTCGATTTCCATCTTCATACTAGTTAGATACCAATTACTCACAACTATCTGAATCAGGTTTGCATCTTCATACCAGTTATATACCAGTTTCCTACAGTTAGATAGTACTATCTCTCAATAACTAACCTATATTCTTTCTCCTATTTTTTTTAGTTTTTGTTTTTTGTTTCCTTATGTAGTTTCATTCAAACTTTTTCTGAGTTTTCAACTTTATACCATTTACATACAAGTTACATACCACTTTTCTTGGTCCCTATTTTCAATTTCATACCAGTTGAATACAAATTTTTCCTACAATTTAGCAGATCTTTCCTTACCTAATCAATCAATTTCCCTATAATCAATTTCCTTCCATACCTAATTTTCATCACTGGAATTATGTATTTTTCTAGTTTGTTTTTTACCAGTTTCTTATGTAGTTTCATCCAAACCATATTTAATACTAGTTAGATACCACTTTCTAAATTTGGTTTCCAAATTCATAACAGTTTCCTACTGTTAGTTATTAATGACTAATTCATAAGAGATCTATCCTACTAGTTAAATACTAGTTTCCTTTTCTATAGTTTTATCAAACAATGACCTCACATTTTACGGATCCTTGTATTTACCTCCAGTTTCCTACAATTTAGCAGATCTTTCCTTCCACTTATATCTACAATCAATTTCCCTACAATCAATTTCCTTCCATACCTAATTTTCATCACTGGAATTATGTTTTTTATAGTTTGTTTTTTACTAGTTTCTTATGTAGTTTCATCCGAACAATACTTAATTCCAGTTAGATACCACTTTCAGAATTTGGTTTCCAAATTCATAATATTTAAATAATAGTTTAATACCAATTAAATACCAGTTAGATACAACTTTATAAACTCGATTTCCATATTCATACCAATTAGATACTGATTACACAACTTTTTGAAAAGTTTTCATTTTCATACCAGTTATATATCAGTTTCCTACAATTTTGCAGATCTTTCCTTCCACTTAGATCTGCAATCAATTTCATAACTGAAATCATGCGTTTTCTAGTTTGTTTTTTATCAGTTTCTTATGTAGTTTCATCCGAACAATACTTAATACCAGTTAGATACTAGTTAGATACCACTTTCTGAATTTGATTTCCAAATTCATAATAGTTAAATAATAGTTTCCTACTGTTAGTTATTAATGACTAATTCATAACAGATCTATCCTACTAGTTAAATATTAGTTTCCTTTTCTATAGTTTTATCAAACAATGACCTCACAATTTATGGATCTGTGTATTTACCTCTTATAGTTTCTAACTTTCTTCATTTGTTTGGACTTGAGCTTTATCTTTTTTTCATCTTTTTCGATTGTGTTGTCTCTTGTTTGACTTGTTCAGCTTTCTTGCATGCCATTTGTTCTTGTTTTTTTGGCCGAAAAATTCAATGTTAACAGATATTATTCGATAATGACCTAAATTTTAGGTTTCGAAGACTGAAAATACTTACAGAATCACTGTTATGAGTATGCAAAGGAGGTGAAGATGAAAGTCTTGATAATTGAAATCGCTTGAAGTTTATCGTTTCGTGAGTAGAATAGCTGTAGAAATTTTGCTTGTAAAGTGAGATTTTATAGGCAGGGGAATTTTGAGAGTGAGAGTGGGATTGTGAGATTTGAGAGTGGGAGAGTGGGATTGTGAGATTGTGAGATTTGAGAATGAGAGTGAGAATGAAGGAGAAAAATGATTTTGCTGAGTATGGAATGTATAGCTGGTGAAATGTTTGGGTAGAACTTATGAATTGAAAGTACGAATCTTAATTGGATCAATATAGTTAAGATTCTAAACTTGGGCTGAAATTATTCCCAAATTTAAGTCCATTTATAAAATTTCCCCTTATAAATAAATTTAGTACAAATTTGGCCGTTATCGATTTTATACTCTTAAGTTTATCCGTACAAAATAAGAAAAATTTGTAAACATCACTACCGGTTGTGCTTGTGAACCAAGATAAGAGACGGAAAGGAAAACAAAATCGTGGTTGCGAAAGGCGGCAAAAGAATCCCAACAGTGATTCTTTCATTCGCCTTCCAATCCATTTCTGTTTTAGGTTTCAATCAGAATCTAAGACTGGTAGAACCCGGCCCCACTTCCACCGAACTCCACCTCCTCCTCCGCCGCCGCCACCTACTACTAACACCTATCTCTATTTTCCTATTATTTGCTTCACTCCAACGTTTACATCTTCTCAGGTCTATCTCCGCTCTCTACAGGATCTGTAGCGCTCATTCTTATAATTTATTTGAATTTCATTGGATCCGTAATTTCTGTTTAATCCTTTTATATGAATGTTCAGGATTCAAATACAAAGCTTGAAGATGAATTTCGCTCTCTGCTCTTCTCCTCTGGATCTTACTAATGTTTGTGTCCAGGGTCCGAGGTGTTATAGTGCTAATTTGCTGCTAACGAAGCCGTTTCTTGGCGTTGGTTTGCTTCGTAAGAATAAGATTGTTGAAGATTCTCATTGTAACGGTAAAAGAGCAGCGGTTTCTTGCCATTTGATGCCTGGACATCTGGAGGGGTCTTTCACGGGGAAGAAAAGCTCGGAGGAAACTAGCAGGAAGCTTGATTACGTCAGGACTTTGTTGATTGATAATTATGATAGTTACACTTACAATATTTACCAAGAGCTATCTGTCGTTAATGGAGGTATTTCTCTCTTTTTACTATATTTTTTATTAATTTTTTTGTTGCTATTGAAGCATATTAAGCTTCTTTTTTTGTTTGGATTTCGTAAACATATCAGTACCTCCTGTGGTGGTGAAGAATGATGAGTGGACATGGGAAGAACTGTTCCACTGCTTATATGAAGAGAAATTATTTGATAATGTTGTTATATCACCTGGGCCTGGATCCCCTACATGTGCGGTAGATATAGGCAAGTCTTACGATTTCAGACTTCATCTCTCTGTTATCTTTTCTTCCATGTTCACAAGAGTTTGGCTAGATTAGGATTCAGTGTTTTGGAGAAAAAAAAAATTAATGTAGTGCACATGGTAGAATGGTCTGGAATCTTGATTATTGCATGTGACTTTGTTCATATTCTAGTTTATGCTAGCGGGTAGCAACAACATGAAAGGCAGTGCGCTACTTATGGGTTTGTTACTTCATTGTTAAATGAGGGTCCATTATTTTCCATGTGTTTTATCTTTTCTACCATAATGAGGCATTTGGAGTTGTTTTCTGTTGGTATATATATTTCATTTGGTTGAAGTTATGCAATCCAGATCAGGATCATTTTGATTCTTACAGGAATATGTCTTCGGTTGCTGCTTGAGTGCAGGGATATTCCAATTTTGGGTGTATGCCTTGGTCACCAGGTATTTCAATATCTCCTTGTATCGTGCTGCTTAATTAGCCTATTACTTTTCCTTACTAGTTATTGTGGATTTCTGTTTCTGTGAATTAGCATGCAAATATGATTTCTTCCCTTTTCTTCTGATACAATTTGATATTTTTTCCTGTAATCCATCCCTTCAATTTTTGTGGGATTAACTTCTAATGTAACAGGCTTTGGGTTATGTACATGGTGCTCACATTGTCCATGCATCTGAACCTGTTCATGGACGAATCAGGTACATTAATTAAAAAGCATTTTCTTGTCTATTTCTGGTGTCTACTGCATTTTTGTATTTCTTTTGAATGCTGTTGGAATTTGCTATTACCCGTCATGCATAATAAATTGCAGTTAAGTGCTAGTTATGTTTTGTTTAACACTTGCGTTGAACAGTGAAATCGAGCATAATGGTTGTGGACTTTTCCATAATATTCCATCTGGCACAAAGTCTGGATTCAAGGTCAGGCTGTTTACTTGTTTTAGAAAACCAATTAACTTGTATTTTTCTTTTGTTTTACAGTGTTGTGCTTTCTGTGTGAAGTGTCAGAAGTAGAAAATGGTTGGTAAACAAGTGCGTATTATAGTAGTTTACTTTCACCAATTTGATAAATCTCCATTTGTAGTACTTTGATTTTTCAGAAAAGAGTTTTAAATAATGATAAACGTTCTTCTATTCTTTCTTAAATTTCAGATGGTAAAAATAACGAGATTGTTGTTTACTGGTTTCATATAAAAAGAATACATGCTATTTCTTCAAGTAAAATCATTGGAAAAATAGGTTAAGATTTTGACAATTGTTGCCTGATTTAATTCAAGATATAAAGTTAAATTTCTTTTGCCAGTGCTTTTAAGAAAATTGTGTCCTTACAATTATCCTATTCATGGACCTATTCAATGGAATTAGTGTGATTGAACTTTAGCAAATCACTAATGTCATACATTTCCAGTTCAGAGCTAGTATGTTTGTATTATTGAGCTTTTCTAATGGTTATGTAGTTATTTACTATCGTGCTCTTTATATATCCCAGGTGGTGCGTTATCATTCTCTTGTTGTAGATGCAAATTCACTTCCAGAGGAACTTGTACCAATTGCATGGACAACATCTGCTGGCTTACACTCCTTTGTTGAGTCCCAAAAGTCTGATATTACATCTGATGATTGTGAGCATCAGAATAGGCCAAACACATCGTTTGATGCTTTTCATTCTGAATCAAATAATTCAACTTCTTGTTCTTTCAACCACTCTGAGGGATCGCAAAGGAAAAAAGTTCTTATGGGGATTAAACATTATACTAGACCACATTATGGCTTACAGGTGTGTTGAGGTATCATGGCAATGCAGTTACATGTTTTTTTATTCACTATCATGTGAGTTAATAATTAATTAACTACTTAATTTTCAGTTTCATCCAGAGAGTATCGCAACTTGTCATGGGCGGCAAATATTTGAAAATTTTAGAGAGGTGACAAGGAATTATTGGCAACGATCAAAATCAAGATTCCATTGTGAGAGAGATGCCCTTTTACCAAAAATTTCAGTCTACCCTCTTAACTTTTAGCTAATCTTGTATCTATTTTTTCAATGTGTGTGTTTTTCGTGTTTTATATTTGGAAATAACTTGTCCTCTCCATTTGGATATACTGAAATTTGCCTGCTTTTTGTATCTGCATCCTCCTGGCATTTCAATGTACGGTACTGTATGAGATGATCTGGGTTATTTTGGGAAGAATGCTTCCGTTACATGATGTGAACTATCTGAAGATATTGTTCTAAAAGAACTATAAAAGAAACTGAACTTATGATTTTTGAAAACATTCCAAGTCCAGAAATAATTAGAAATCTTGAGTTTCTCTTTTGTTGGTACAACTTACAAGTAGAAGCATCAACTTCTACTCCCTCTGCAAATACGAATACATTTTTCGGAAAATGGGAAAATTCATTGTTTGATTTGGTATAATTACTTGCCTATACATTTTTCTCATGTTCAACCTCACTTTACAGTATATTGACTCCGTGCATTTGGAAGGAATTTTCCGTTTTAAGCTATATTCTCATGTTCTACGTTCTTTTGATTATTACTTTGATTTCAACCGTTTGGAGTTCAAATTGGCTCATTTTCACTATATTCTAAGGACTCTATCTCATAGTATGGTTCCTCCCCTAAACAAATTTTCATGGCATTTCCACCCAAATCATGAAAACGGATTGATTTAACTTTAACTTTTCATTATAACCTGTGCTCCCATCTGTAATTTTGTGGCTTTTACTATGCATGCCTCAATATTCTCCATGAATAGCTACAATATGTTTGCATATGCATCTTAAAATTTTTCTAGCATGCATGCAGGTACCTGGTGTTAGTCAATTGTTTCGAGTTCCTCAAAATGGGATGTCAGGATGTAATGAAGATATTCTATCATATAGAGGAAACTTACTGGAAGATATAGCAGAGAAAAGTTGCTTTCGCATGTCCAGGTTGTTGAATTTTACAGAAAAATCAGTTGATGTGAAGCACTTAAATTTGAAATGGAGGAAGTTCCATCAATTAGCTGCACGAGTAGGTGGAGCAAGAAATATATTTTGCGAGCTATTTGGAGCTGATAGAGCTGAAAATACATTTTGGCTGGACAGTTCCTCAGTAGAACAGGTTTTACAATTTTTGCTGTCATCTTGCTTAAACTTGTGTTCTGTGCAACCTACTTATAGAATTCAGTTTTTGTACTTCTCTTTTTTTTAATCGCAAAAGAAAATTCTCATTTCATTTTTGTCTTTGTTTGGTTGAGGATAAATTTTTCATGCATGTATTGTACATCATGGCTTCACCCTATTAGAAAATGGAATTGGAGTAACATGATGATATCACACATTCATAGGTAGATACAAATATATACAGACCAAAAGCTTGAGCTGACGTAGTTTTCCAATGTTCTAATTACAAATGGGTAAGTACTGAAAGAAACAACATGATAATGAAATTGTCTAAGGCTGCCAACAAAAAAAAATACAATAACATGTAAATTTAAAAATCCTTTAATGTAAGATGAAGTATAAAAGGATATGGTGGCAATGAGTGAGTACAAGGATAATTTACATTTTTATAGTGTAATAGTTTGAGCTTCGTCTTATGCGGATCTTACAAGTTTGTTTTCACTTCATTATTATTACATTTTGTTTTATATCTTCGGATTTTGACGTCAGTTTGCTTGTGTGTGCTTAATATTGCTTAGAAAAGGGCACGCTTTTCAATCATGGGGGGTAAAGGTGGGTCACTTTGGAAGCAAATGACATTTAAATTGTCAGATAAAAGGTTTGTTTACATTTATATTCTCAATTTTTAAATGGCGTTATATGTACTAGTTTCCTTTTACGTTCTTTACTGACGGATTTATTGTACTCGTTCTCAATCAATAAGCCATCAAATTGTGCAAATTTATTGGATGAACCTGCTGTCGAATTAGTTTTTTGGGAAAACAAATAGAGCATAATACTTCAAAGAGAAAATGATCTGTCCTGCATTTGTTTCTTTTGCAGTAATGAAGATTTGAAGGATGGAGGTAACATATTAATTGAAGATGCACAAGGTTCTACCACAAGCATGTATTTGGAAAAAGGTTTCCTTGATTTTCTGAACCAGGTAATGACTGCTTTTTTTTTGTTTAAATAGAATGCAGTTGCTTGTATCTGGTAATTACTTCATGCGAAGAGATGATGACACTGTTGAGCTATACAAGACAAGTAACATTTTCTTCGACAGAGAAGAAATTCAGAGCTTTTCTTGTTGTATTCAGAGAGTAAGAAATTATTTTCGTCATTGAATGTTGGAGTACCTTGTTAACAGAGCTGTCTGATATTGATTGGTGTCAGATTTCCTCGGTTTCAATTGGTTTCTTGGTATCATTTGTCTGAAGTGTTCTAAATTCCTATTTGACCAGTAAAAATGTTGTCAGTTATTGTCTAATATACTTGAATTCTTGTCCGGTCCTTTGTCAAACTTTCTTCTGATGATTAATTCAAAGTGCGCAAGACTGGAAAAAGTATGTTCCTAGGTGCATCTGCATGCAAATAACATAGAACTCAAGTTCCTTGACAACTCAAAGTTGCACTTCCTAAAAGATGAAATCTATTGATGCTTCCCTAACCATCAATGTTTTATAGTACATGCAAGTTATGTGCAACCGTTGGTATCTTTGAGCACCCACTTTAATTAAAATACCTCTCTCTCCATCTCTTTGTCAGTCACGAAAAGACAATATTATTTATGTAAAATCGAGGTGCATAGAAATGTACACATACAAAAAAAATAGAAAGGAAAGATCTTTGAAGAATGTGGAGCCAAAAATTTTAGTGTATCACAATTACTTTTTATGGGTATTTCTTAAGTGCATCTAGTTTCATTGTGAACTGTAAAGTATATTTGCTTCTGTCAGTGTAATAATTGGTGGTTCACTGATAGAGATTTAGCTAATGGATGTGTGCTGGGTTCAAATGTTGGGCCAAAGCCTTAACAGGTTTATGAGAGGAAAGAGTAGAAGGCTGTGCAAGTGCATTTAGGAGAAATGTTGGGTATGGGTAAAAAAATGCAGAATATATTGTTTGTTTGAGAGGAGAGAGGTAGGAAGGTATTTTCATAATTCTGTTTAGCTCTGCAATTTTGTAGAGAGGGGTAATTCCCTGCGCTTGTTACATTTTTACCATTTGGAATTTCAGTTACATACACAGCTCATATTCTCATCCTTTCTTCTTGAAATTCTGATTTAGTTGGTTGGTTGGTCATTTGTGTTTATCTTATCATTCTCTTTGGAATTACCTTTTGTAGGAACTCCTCTCGTTTTGTTATGATGAAAATGATTTTGAAGGACTACCGTTTGACTTTTACGGTGGGTATATTGGTTATATTGGGTAAGTTTATTTTATTCCATATTATTCTCAATAATGTGGTCAATTGTAGTAGTCTTTTAGATTCTAAACGCATTTAATGTTTTATAAAACATGATTGTATGCAGATGATGCAAATAATCATCATATTTTATTTCACATCTATCTGCAATTACCCTGCATCTTCTCAACTCTTATTTCTAACCTGCCTAATGTTTGATATCCTAGGAAGATGCTTGTTGGCGCTGATATTTAGTTTCTTTAATCCTCAAAATTTATGTGTAATTCAACTTGAGGTCTTAAAATTTGTCATTGTTCAAAGCTTTCTTACATATAACTAAACCTTCTAATGGCAGCTATATGTGTATGTTTAGGTGTTTGAAACCGATATACAGTTCAGTGAAATAAAACACAATAAGTTTGCTTTGTTATAAAAAGTAATTATGTTAATTTTAGACTAGATGTATTAAGCTGCCTAAAATTTTTCTATTATACACGACATAATACATTATTATTCCTGATGTAGTCCAACTTTACTCTACATATTGTATGATGTAAAGTTGATTCACTGTATTTTATGCATCCCAACATCATCTTGGATTGGTAGATATAAAGTTTGTGTTAATTTTACATTGTATGCAGGTATGGCCTTAAAGTTGAATGTGGCATGTCATCAAACCGCCATAAATCTAGGGCTCCAGATGCTTGCTTTTTCTTTACTGATCAGTTTGTAGTCATTGATCATTGTTATGAGGATGTCTATATAATGTCTGTACAAGAAGGAAATACAACTCTTGCACCATGGTTGGATGACATAGAACATAAACTTCTTCAACTGGAAGCTTCTACTGCAAGGAAGTTGAAGCAGAAGACTTCACTACATTCATCGTCACTTCAGTACAAATCTGGCTTTCTTGCTGAAAAATCTAGAGAGCAGTACATTGAAAATGTTCACAAGTGTCTGGAATACATTAGAGATGGAGAAAGCTATGAGTTGTGTCTAACTACTCAGATAAGAAAGCAAGTTAAAGAATTAGATTCTCTTGGACTTTACCTCCATCTCAGGGAGAAAAATCCAGCTCCATATGCTGCATGGCTAAATTTTGCAAATGATAAGCTGTGCATATGTAGCTCTTCACCTGAGAGGTTCCTTCGCTTGGACAAAAATGGTGTTTTGGAAGCTAAGCCCATTAAGGGTACTATAGCACGGGGTTCAACAAAGGAAGAAGATGAACTGCATAAATTGCGGTTGCAATACAGGTACACTATTATCCTCCCTCTATCTCTCTACATGCCTAGTAAGTAGCAACCGTAGAAGTGATTGAGATTTTGCAGTCAGGTTAACTTAAATGGTAGAGTATTTGTCAAGAATCCGTCATCAGGCGGAATAGCTATTCATTCCATGAGATGTATACTAGCTACGAATAGATATTCCGCAGGTGATGGGTTCTATATAAATACTCTACCATTTTTTACCTTTTTCCTTCTATTCCACGGAATTGCCCATTCAGCCAACCAAACAAGCCCATAAAGTTTTATGTTTGTTAGGATATTCAGGATATGAATATATGGATTTATATCTTCTGTCCCCATTATTCTATCCCTCACTCTGTCCCCACTCAGTCTTTGCCATGTCCATGTTTTATACATGTGGCCATAGAAAAACTAATTTAAAATTTTTATTAAAGAAAAAACGAAAAAAAGGGGCACATGGAAAACTTTGAGTGGGGAGCAAAGTTGGGGATAGATCTAAATCCTGAATATAATAAGGAATTATACCCCATGACTTCACAGTTAGCGAATTGATTACAAAGTCCGGTATTAATTTTCGTTGATTTTCTGTCAGTGTTCTTCAGTTATACTTTTCTAGTTTGAGACTGCAAACAATAAACTGAACCCCGCTTTCTTGAAACAGTGAAAAAGATCAGGCTGAGAATCTGATGATTGTTGATCTGCTAAGAAATGATTTAGGGCGTGTGTGTGAACCTGGTTCAGTTCATGTACCCCGCCTTATGGACGTGGAATCTTATGCGACAGTGCACACAATGGTGAGTACAATTCGAGGAAAGAAGCGGTCAGATATAACCGCGGTTGATTGTGTGCGAGCTGCATTTCCTGGGGGATCGATGACGGGCGCACCAAAACTGAGATCTATGGAAATTCTTGATTCTCTGGAAAGCTCTTCCCGGGGCATATACTCGGGTTCCATTGGATTTTTCTCGTATAACCAGACATTTGATTTGAATATTGTGATACGGACGGTTGTGATACACGAGGATGAGGCTTCTATAGGCGCAGGAGGTGCCATTGTTGCACTGTCAAATCCTGAGGATGAGTATGATGAGATGTTACTCAAGACACGAGCACCATCACAGGCTGTGATTGAATTTCAGTAGAATTGGAATGTTTGTCTTTTACGTTTATTACTTATTGTTTGCCTCCACATTGTTCGGCATAGATAATCACACACCCACACACTTGGCCCTTTGAATGGAATTGGGGTTACATTATTCTTCGAATTATTATTTCTTAGCTCACATTCATATTGTTGGATGTGCATCCATTTTTTTTTCTACTATACAATGTTGGCTTGGTGGTCTTTGATTTGTTATAATGAATTGTTGTTCTTTACTTCGAAGTTACTTTCCACTGCTCTGCCTAGTGCAAGCATGATATCCATTTGTGTCATGAATTGTTTTTGCAATGGATAATCATCTATTCTCGTATTACGCACTTTTCTCTTATACTTAAAATCAATCCATTTTAGATTAGTCCGTTATGTTTAATTATATTCAAAGATCGTTACCTTAATCACGCAAATATACACTGTTAAACAAAATATATCAGGAATGGACAGTCTTTGGGGTGTTTTTCGAGGATATATCATCCATTGTTTTAAAAGTCCCCGCCTAGGTCCGCTTAGGCCCCGTCTAGGTGTTATTTTAAGGGTCGCCGCCTGATTACGCCTAGCGCCTAAACCTTGACGACTAGCGCCTAAGTCCGCCTAGGTCCCGATTAATCCCCGCCTAGACCCCGATTAACCTTCGACCGCCCGACTAGCGCCTAGCACTTTTTAAAACACTGATATCATCACATAACACGGTAAAATAAATATTTTTCACTTTATAAATATCACTGTTACTCCGTTGAAAAAGAATTCATATAGTTGGCTGAATGCATCTCTTTCTTTAATTCAAAATTAAATGTATTATTTGAAAATGTTAGTTTCACTCTCAAATCTTTGTTATGAAGGTTTGAACCTAAGTTCAAAGAATCTTTTTCCAACCATTTCTTATTTTCTGCATAAGCCTTATACTTCGGTAACTGAACAACACATCAACAAAGTTGTCAATAAAAAAAGGGATGATTGTATAAATGTACCAAAAATTAGGAATTATATAAACTCCAAGTTTGGTCCATAACTACTTTAATTGAATAAGTTTGAAAATCACCTTCTGTACATTCCTAACTATTTTGTTCTCCTCCACCACCAAATGATGATGTTATGCTTCTTTTTTAATTTTCTAATCTTATTTTACCATTATTTTTTAATCCGTTCATTTTTTGGACATACCGCTTTAGAGTTTCTTGCTCATCTCAATTTTATCTTCGAAATGCCATTCATTGTGATATACTTTTTCGATATTTTTTTTTCAACTATTCGATATATGGTAGAAATGTGGTGGGTACATGGTAGGAAGGAAAAAATGACAAATCTAAAATGTTAATGTAGTTAATTATCCGGTATGAACATGGTAGAAAGTAAAAATGATAAATTTGGAATATTACTGTAGTTAATTATTTAGTAGGAACATGGTATGAAGTAAAAATTACAACTCTGAAAATATTGTTGTAGTTTTTTGATAGATAACTAATAAAAAGAGCATTATTTAGTAGTTAAACATGAAAGAAGCACTATCTAGTAGGAAGATGAACTTGAAAATCAAATAAAATAGAATCTGGTTATTATCTAGTAGGAACATGGTATGAAGGAAAAAAATGACAATTCTGGAAATAATATTGTAGTTAATTATCTGGAAAGAACATGGTAGGAAGTAAAAATGACAAATCTGGAAATAATACTGTAGTTAATTATCTGGTAGGATCATGGTAGGAAGTAAAAATAACAACTCTAGAAATAATACTGTTGTTTTCTGATAGATAACTGATAAATGGAGCACTATTTTGTAGCTAAACATGACAGGAGCACTATCTAGTAGGAAGATGGTAGGAACATGAACTTGAAAATCAAACGAAATAGAATCTGGTAATTATCTAGTAGGAACATGGTAGGAAGGAAAAAATGATAATTCTAAAAATATTATTGTAGTTAACTATCTGGTAGGAACGTGGTAAAAAAATAAAAATGGAAATTTTGGAAATATTCTTGTAGTTAATTATCTGGTAGAAACATGGTAGAAAGTAAAAATGACAATTTTGAAAACATTACTGTAGTTTCTTGATAAATAACTGATAAAATGAGCATTATCTAGTAGCTAAATATGACGGGAGCATTATCTGGTAGGATCATGGTAGAACATGAACTTGAAAATCAAACAAAACAAAATCTGATAATTATCTGGCAAGAAAATGGTAGAAAGTAAAAAATCACAATTCTGGAAATATTATTATAGTTTTCTGGTATAGAAAGCAACAATATCAAATGATTTGTTAAACTATTGAGAATTAGATAGGAAAGTGATAGTTACATGGTAGGAAGTAAAATTGACAAAAGAATCTTGATCCACCAATTGAATCTTGATCTTGAACATCCTCTTCATTTGAATCTTGATCCACCAAGCAGTTTATCCCCTTCATATCCATGTTGGTAATATTCTCAATGTAAATATCATGATCATAAAAAAAACTGGAACAATAATGGAACTTGAAGAGCAAACATCTAATTCCATTTTATTATCAATTTGTTCCACTTCTATCATGAACAAATCATGCTCTTGTTCAATTTCAGAACCTAAAAGAAAAATGAAAAAGTATAAAATACAACTACACAATTCTGTAAGAAAAAAGAAAACAAAACAGACAATAATCTGGTAACTATTTGGTAGGAAATCAAAAAAATAAACTATAAAGAGATTAAAGGATGAATAGAAAACAATAAAAAAAAAGTATGAAAACAACATAAAAATACATCACAATTCCAAACATATTTGAAGAAAAAAAAGAGATTTATGTAAAAAAAAATAAAGTGTTCAATAAAAATAACAGAATCTGGTAAAGAGCACTATGTATTATATAACATTATAGGAACATGAACTTGAAAATCAAACAAAACAGAATCAAATAACTATATGGTAGGAACGAAAAAATGACAAATCTGGAAATATTATTGTAGTTTTCTGGTAGAAAAAACAACAATATTAAAGTGATTTATTAATCTAATAAGAATCGAGTAGGAAAGTGGTAGTTACATGATAGGAAACTAAGTGGGCTAACATAAAACCATTAATTTGTTATAACACTGATGAAATCTAGTAAGTATGTGATAGGAACATGATAGCTAACAGTTTCCTATCAAAATCGAATAGTTGGAAAAAAAATTTGGAAAATGTATATCACAATAGATGAGATTTCGAAATGAGATAAAACGACATGTAAAAAAATAAACGGTTCGAGAGATAATGACAAAATAAGATGAAAAAATTACGTAAATAAGCATGATATCATGTGTAACATCATTAATTGATAATTAGATAAGGAACGTATAGCAAAAAATAAACTTTAAATGATTACGTAATGGAGAGAAATAGGTTCGATGTTAGTAAATTGTTTAACAATTTCCCGTAAAAAAAGGGAGTTACTATGTGTCACCCGTTTTTACTTCTCGTCGCCCATCCAAAAAGACAAAAATACCCTCAAAGTCAAAATTTTTTTTCACCCATAACTGGGAAATGAAAATCCGGCCACTATATGTCGGCCGGCTGGATTTTCCGGCCAGCCAAGTGGCTAGTCGGAATTTTATTCCGGCCAAGTGTGAGCGGACGATACGGAGCGATGGGCCGAGAGCGCGCTAAGATGAGAGGCGCGATCGACTGGCTTACCCTTTCGGTATGAATCCACTTCGGCGTATCCGTTTGATCCCCGGGAGCGTTACTCGTTCGTTTTTGTAATTGTGCTTATGTAGAAAAATAATTGTTTATTTATCCTTAAAGATAATCAGACTCAGGTTCTAAATTTGTTTTAGACTTGAGAATATCTGAGGATATTTGAAGAAAAGTAGATGGAGAAAAGAAAAAAACATGATTTGAAAATAATTAAAAGTTGGAATCCAAACGTGTTTTGGATCCAAATTATTCAAGAAAATTTGAAAGAAAATATTTTTGTTGTTTTTCTCGTTATTTTTTTTCCTCTGAAAATATGATTTTTCTCTAAAATTTCGAGCCCCCTTTAATCTATAAAAGTCCGGAATTTATAGGGATTTGGGCTAGCAGTAAACCGGTCTCGCTAGAAATTCCAGCACCCTCGCTGGACTTTCCAGCGAGGGTGGCCTTTGGTCCAGTTTTTGTTTTCCTTTTTGTTTTCCTTTTCTTTAATTTTTAAAATAATATTTAAATATTATATATATATACACACACACAAATATATGCATGATTTAATTAAGTTATTTTGGACCTTTAAATATTTATTTATGTCCCTTAAAAATATTTTAAGCCTTTAAGTTTTCACTTTGAGGCTTTTAAATGTTTTCTATGGTCCTAAATATTTATTTAGGGCCCCAAGCATTATTTTTAACGAGGAGAACTTCCATTTGAAGATCATCGGACGGTTGAAAACTGTGTGATCCAAGGATAAAAATCCTGAAAAGTTGTCATCATTGAACGCGCGAGCTGGTACAAAATCCCGTGCTCACAGCTGCCCCTCGTGTGATCATTGCTGGTTGTATAACCAGTATGATCACACGAAATGGAGCGGAGGGATTGAGAATATACCTAACTGGTGCAGCTGGTGATTTCTTTATCCCCGATCGTTGATGACATGGGCCTTCCATTCTAGCACCATGTCTTCATAGGGTTGTCTGTTTCCTTTTTCGAATTCCTTAGTTACTTGGTGCCCCTTGTGGGCGGGTCAACCGTTTCTTTCTACGGTATCCCTTTAGTTGTCGAAAATCGTTTCTTTCTTCGGTTGTAGTGATTGCGTGCCCCTCGTGAGTTGACCTTCGGTTGGTTTTGATCTCTGGAACTGCCAAAGTAGGGTGCTTAAATCCATTTCAAAGGCGACTCCATTGAGATAACCATTTCTTTCTTTGGTTGGTGGATGAGACTTTCTTTCTTCAATCATCGAAATAACCGTTTCTTTCTTCAGTTGTATTTTGAATTTCCTTAATAGGATGTTGACTTGCTTTCTGTGACAAGTCAGAGAAAAAGATAATGGTGAATGTTTTAATTATTTGATTGAGTTTATGCGAAGCAAAACTTTTTACCCCTTTAATCAAAAATTAAAACATGAAAAATAAATAAGTTTAATGGAAATTCAGGGATGTCCCGAAGATTGCTTCGTTGTTTTAGGAGGCTTTTGTGATGTTACAATGTTGACTTCAGGTTTGAGTGGGCCATCATCCTCCTTAGTAGATTCCTCATGTGGAGGTGGAGGATCTTCTTTATCGGGAAGGTGTTGCCCCTAGTTTGGCATCGTCTTTACCTGTAAATATCATGATGCGAATGTCATGCATGATTTTATGCGTGAACAACATTTATCATATGATGTATGTTAGTCTGTTATAGGTGTTGTGGGCTTCATTTATTGGAGAGCGTTCTCTTGTACTGGTTGATAAGTGTATAATTACACTTATTATCATATTAATTTTATACACTAAACACTATAGTTTAAGTCATTTTTATACTTCATATAAAAGATTTCACGTGGTATGTAGTTGTTTTTTATGCAAATGCAGATAGTAGGTAAATCTTGGGAGTAAAATGATCTAAAGTGGAATTCTATGAAAAAAGAGTGAAAGAGGTCAGAAAAGATGCGTGGAACTTAAAAGTTTGGCTTAGAATCAAAGCTGTCAAAGATTGGTGAAGTTACAAGGAGAATTCTAAAGAAAAATGCAATTAATGGTCGCGACAATCATTCGCGGTCACGACTTGTTCTTCTTCAAAATAGAAATCTTCCAATCAAAGATTCACGATCGCAACTTGTATATCGCAATCACGACTTGGACGGTTCTCTAGTTTAATCTTCTTAACTACCAACCAACATCAACTACTAATGAATAGACACCTATTAGAAATCAACCAATCATGAAAAGGTGCCTATCCATTGTGGATTAGATTGAAGCTTCTCAACCAATCACAATGAAGTGATGTAATCATTCACCAATGGACATGACTTTTCGTATGGATAGACGCAACCCTTCGAACTCTATAAATAGGACTCTAAACCATACAATTCAGCAAGAAAATTCAACCAGAGGGAAAACATTAGAGTGCATGAGAGAGATATAGTGTGTGTATAGATGGAGAATTCGCTATGTTCATAAGTGTTAGCGAGAAAATGTTTAAGTGATTCGAATCCTTGTTTTGATCATTAGATTTCTCTATATTCTCCAACGATTGTTATATAAGTGTACTTGCAAATCACTTATCAATAAAAGTTTTAGTTCTTCAATATTCACTTGTTCGATATTCGCAAAGAATAGCATCCTAGCGGAGGTTCTATACTGGCCGAGACCGAATTCAAAGCAGACGCAGGAATTGCGGGAATTGACGACTCCCATTAAAGAGTGGATACGGTTTGATCAACTTTAGCTTTCACTTCCACACCTTACAACTTTTCTTTGCTTTCTACTTATAGTTTCTATTTCGAAGTTTATGATATGTCTATGTGTCATAATGCGTATTTTGTGTTAAGTCTTTTATATTAAT
>CATIWQ010916990.1:0-18446 GCA_949673415.1 Euphorbia schlechtendalii | reverse complement strand
TATATATACTAGTAATAATTACTATTTATAAATGATAATAATTATATAAATAATTTTATTATTAATTATTATTATTATTATCTATACTGTTTTAATAATTATTTTTTTCTTATTAATATTTTTTATTGTTATTGGTTAGTATAAGAAATATTGATTTTTATTAATATTATTAATTAGAATAATTATTATTAAAATTAAAATTAATGGACTTGAATTGAACCGAATGAATCTTAAACGAACTAAACTGAATGTGAACAAAACGTGAACATAATAACAAGGCCTAAGTCTTAACTTTTAGAACATCTTTAGTAGGTAGTGGATAGGGGTCTGTATTCGGTCGAAACAGAACAGAATTAACCGAACACCAAATAAGGAAAATATTGTTAACCGAACCAAATCAAATAACAATCAAAACCGAATTAACCAAACCAAAATAAATTTTTCGGTCTGGTTTAAAACCGAACCAAACCAAAATTTTCAAATTAATTAACAAAAATTTCAAATTCTAACATTTAAAATACAAAATGAACATCCAATATAAGTATTAAAAATAAATTAAATGGCATAGTAGAGAAACATAAGTGAATAAGAGGGCATTTTCAAGAAGATGAATAAGAGCGTGATATTAAAATAAAATTTTATTATATGTTTATATATATTTCAGTTCTGTTATTACGATTTTCTCTATACAAAAACTGAACCGAACCAAATAACCGAAATATTGACATTTTACAAACCGAACTAAACCGAATTTTTAAAATTACCGAACAAAATTAATATTTCGGTTTGGTTCAGTTCGGTAATTCGGTAACCGAACCAGTTGCACACCCCTAGTAGTGGATTCTAAAATTATGTGACATATGAATTTGAAACCTACATTGATGACATGTTAATAGTTTTAAAAATAAAAAATGTCTTTCAGAATGATAATCGCACTAGATTGTCTATTTCATTTAAAATTGTATAATTAAATATTGAAAAAATACTTAATTACAAACTAAATAAAATGTTTCGATATTGAAATATTAAAATATGATTTTATGCATTTACAACCCCATAAAATTGTTCAAAGTGCGCTCTTGTTACCCTGAACTTTCAAATGTGTCAAATACTCTCCAATGTTACGTTTCAGTTTCTGGTTGGAAAGAAAATATAAAAAAAAACGATATTTTTAAAAAGTCAAACTAATAATAAACAGACACGTGATGATAGTGGGGTAAAGTGATGCGTTTTAAAAAGTACATGAAACTATTTATCACATTTCAAAATTCACGATGACTAGAACTCATTTTAGACAACTTCAGGGATGTAAATATATTAAACCTTAAAACAATTAATTTGATAAGCTATCATTTCATTTAATTGTTTACATGTAAAATATCAAATAAATAAACATTATTTAATATTTGTTGTGCCACATAACATGAAAAATAAAAATAAAAAAATTAATGTAAAATCATCTTTTAATTAATTATCTATTTTTATTATTATTATGATGTATCAAAATTATTATTGAAATAAAATGTAGGCTGTGAGTAAGACTGCACATGACATATCAAAATTTGTTACGCTTGTGTAACAGTGCACATGACACATCAAAATTTGAATTACAAAAATGAATAATTTGGAGAATAAAAGCAGAGGAACAAAGTTTCAGAAAGAGCGGGTGTGGAAATGGCCGCCCAAAATGAGCAAGCAGAAGCAGGCATCCATATCTCAAACCGACCCAAAATTCTGTTGCATCGCGCCCCATTTTTCTCTGTAACTTTCCTCTCCGGCTTGTGTTCTCACTTCGACCTAATTGACCCTCTTCTTGAATCTCCCCCGCCCGAATTTCTTAATTCCGTACGCGTCCTCCTCTGCGTCGGTCCCTCCCCACTCAACTCCGATACTCTCTCTCGTCTGCCTTCTCTCCAGGCCATCATCGGCTCCAGCGCCGGCGTTGACCATATTGATCTTGTGGAGTGCAGCCGCCGAGGAATTGCGGTCACTCATGTAAGCTCTGCTTTTTGCGAGGATGTCGCCGATTGCGCCGTCGGTCTGTTGATTGACGTTTTGAGGAGAATCAGTGCCGGTCAGCGGTATGTGCGGGCTGGACAGTGGCCCGTCAAAGGCAACTTTCCACTTGGTTTCAAGGTCAGTGTCATGCCTTTATTTGCTTGAATTGTTCTCATTCTGATAGATTATTTTAGATGGAATGTTGAATTCTCGCAGAAGTCTTGATTTTCCATCCTATTTGAAATTGTAGGGTCTTAATCAGTTTTAGTACTAACTCGGATCTGTACTTGTCTATGTTACCATATTTATTATTAGATAAATTGTGTCGCAATTCAAACAATAATGTGATATTTATGTTTGCATCCCAAATGATCTGTATGCTGTACATGTATTTTCGTGTCTTATGACTGATGATTGTCGAATTTTCTAAGTAAATATTGTTGTTCTTTTGTCGAAAATTCCCTCCCATACTTGTAATTTGGTCTTGAAATTTGGCTTGATGCTCAATTTCACCCTGAGTAAACTTTAGCATTGAAAAATCTAGGCTTAATGCATCTACCCTTGTCTAAAATGGGCACTTGCCACCCTAAACTTTCAAATGTGTCAAATATCCATGACCTTGGTTAAAATGCACAAGTTTTCATCTTCAATGTCAAGTGTCACTTCTGGTCGGAGAGGAAAAGCAGAAAAAATAGTATTTGAAATGATACGTGGCAATGAGGGTTTAAGGAATGCGTTTTAAACAAGTACGTGAGACTTTCTGTCACATCTCAAAGTTCAGGACGATAAAGAGTCCATTTTAGACAAGTTAGGGGGCTTAGATGCATTAAGCCAAAAATTTATTATGGCATGAGATAGTACAGAACTGCAGATCACGTCCAGTCAACACAACTGCTCACGTAGCATAGTAGATTCCACAATACGTTAGAACTTTTGGATATATTAAAGATGCAGCTAGTATCACTTTTGAACCAATTTTACTGTAGACTGTTGCTTCATCATGGTGAGTTTAGAGATGAAGTTGACACTTGTTGCTAATTGTTGCTTTCGTGATGGCTGTCTTGGTGACGAATGACAGATTAATTCAGTTCAATAATGCAGTTAACATCTGAAATTTCAGGTTGATTTAGAATGTGTCTGAAATTGACATGTTATATGTTTTATAGTAAAGTAAACTGCTTGTGTCAATTATTTGCTGTTTTAGCTAGGAGGCAGAAGAGTGGGGATTTTGGGACTGGGAAATATCGGCCATGAAATTGCCAAAAGACTTGTAGCCTTTGGCTGTAAGATCGCCTATACATCAAGAACAAAGAAGCCATCAGTTCTGTTTGAATACTACGAAAACGCTCATGATCTTGCAGCTAACAGCAATGTTCTCGTGGTCTGCTGTGCTTTGAGTGAAGAAACTCACCATATAGTGAACAAGGATGTTATGGCAGCATTAGGGAAGGAAGGAGTGATTATCAATGTGGGACGCGGCTCTCTTGTGGACGAGGAGCAGTTGGTGCAGTTTCTAGAGAAAGGGGAGCTAGGTGGCGCTGGTCTCGATGTGTTTGAAAATGAACCTAATGTGCCGGCAAGTTTGTTTGAGCTTGATAATGTAGTGTTGTCACCACACACTGCTGTACTCACTCCAGAATCGTTCAAAGCAATGTACGACCTTGTGTTGGCCAATTTGAAGGCGTTCTTTTCAAACAAACCTTTGGTATCACCTGTCCAAATTGATTGAAGTTTGTATTGTATTGTATTGGCTAGATATAAGGCAATAATAAGTCTAATTGGACATGGCCTTTGATTGAAATCGAACAACTATGGAGCAGATCAGGTAATGTTTGCTCACAGTAGGCCCTTAAAAGATATTTAAGTCCTGATTTCGGTCATGGTTGTCTTTTCTTTGTAATATGTTTGCTTTTCGAAAAAGCATGTTTCCACGAACATGTTAGATTTTTGACTTATTTGGTTAGCAAATCAAAAACCACAGTATTGAGTTTACAACTTTTCAAATCACTGTTAGTTGTTGAAAATAATATTTGAATCACAGTGTTATGATTGGAAGTGCGTTTTTTTATCCTTGTAAAGTAGAACGATAACTAATACAAAGTAATGTTCAATTTTAAATATAAGAGAATGTCAATGCTTCTAATCCATATAATTTCCCGTTGAGAGAATGTAGAGTTTAGTACAAGGCAGAACAAAATAAAAAATAGAAAAACATGAAATAATTTGTGGCTTCCAATAGTAAATAAAACAGTTGCAGTTACAGCATGAAAACGGTCACAAAATGAGCAGACATCAAGAAAGCAAGTACCATCTTCCTTCAGTCATCATTCACCGACCTCTCAATTACGATTTTCCGTTCCGGCACCAATTTCTGTCTCCTCGACCCGCTTGACTCGCCCAACGCTCCAACTCACTCCTTCCTCCTCAACAATGCCCAATCTGCTCGGGCTTTGCTCTGTGTCGATCCTACTCCAATCTCCAACGATCTGCTCTCCCTCCTCCCTTCCCTCCAGATCATTGTTGGTTCTAGTGCTGCTGTCGACCATATCGACTTAACGGAGTGCCGGCTCAGGGGAATTCGAGTTACTAATGCCGGCTCGGCGTTTTCTGAGGATGTTGCTGACTATGCTGTCGCCTTGTTGATCGACATGCTAAGGAGAGTTTCCGCTGCTAATCGGTTTGTTCAGGCCGGTATGTGGCCGGTTCACGGTGATTATCCCCTTGGTTCTAAGGTCTGCTTGTTTCTTCTTCCTTTATTGTGTCGCTTTTCGATTTTGCCTTTGTTGTTTAAATTTTCATTATATGTTTCATGAATAATACCACAGTCAAGTTGAAATCAAAATAATTGCCAACTCAGTTAATATTCTTGTTGTTCGAGCAAAACTTGTATGATCGAAATATTGTCGTTCTAGGATTTTCACCAATTATTAAAATTATTAATTTATCCCTTTTACTTTATTATAAAAAATTTTCTCTTTCTTGATTATTATCTTATAATTTAATTTCATTATATATGTTGGTGAATTGAACAAAATTTTAATAGATGATCAAGAGATTTCTCTTATAATGAATGACTAAAGACTTAATTAATTAAAAGAGTTACAGCTTGATATATATATATGAATAAAACAGAAA
This sequence comes from Euphorbia schlechtendalii, assembly GCA_949673415.1. Taxonomy (NCBI): domain Eukaryota; kingdom Viridiplantae; phylum Streptophyta; class Magnoliopsida; order Malpighiales; family Euphorbiaceae; genus Euphorbia; species Euphorbia schlechtendalii. The sequence continues at coordinate 13,313 of CATIWQ010916990.1, read as the reverse complement.
AGTAGTTCTAAGAATATGCAGGAAATCGGGTAACAACCCAACAAATCAGAAAACTAATTAAACTCCTAAAAGAAAGGAGACTTATTCAAACTCATTAAGAGCAACAATCTTAATACGTCATCTTAACAATATATTTAATCTCTTTCCTAATTAATACAAAGATAGATTAAGAAAAAGGTGCTAGAATGTCGTATCAATACGTAAGAATGACAAACAAAAGTGGAAATGAAATTTTGGATATAATAATAATCTTTTCGACATTGGAAGGAGTAACAATTTTAGTCTTAATTGTATAATTGTATAATTTATAAAATACCTTGAAATTCACTTGAGGTAATTTTCCTCGTCTCATATATGGTAAATCGTTGGTTTTAAAGAAACAACTTGTAATGAATGCAGATAAGGGGGAAGAGAATTGGGGTTGTTGGGCTTGGAAACATAGGCTCTCAAGTTGCAAAGCGCCTCGCATCCTTTGGCTGCAGCATTGCCTACACATCTACAAAAAAGAAGCCTTCTGCTCCATTCCCTTACTATGCAAATATTCTCGATCTTGCAATCTATAGCGACGTTCTAATCCTTTGTTACGTATTGACAAACCAAACCCACCACATTGTCAACAAAGAGGTCATGGCTGCTCTGGGAAAGGAAGGGGTGATCATAAAAGTCGGCCGTGGGGCCCTGATTGATGAACAACAACCGGTCCAGTTTTTAGCGAGGCGAGCTTGGTGGTGCAGGATTTTATGTCTTTGAGAACGAACCTGATGTCCCGAAACAGCTTTTTCAAATGGATAATGTTGTTATGTCTCCTCATTTTGCTGTGGCTACACCTGAATGTTTCGATGCCTTGGAGGAGCTTATCGTCCACAACTTGAAGGCCTTCTTTTCGAATGAACCATTGCGGTCAGTTGTCAAACTTGATCTGTAGAAAACATAATTCTATTCATAAATATGCATGATCAGATCGTTTGAATTTAGAACTCTTGACCACAGTAGGCATCAGGATTTGCATATCTTATTTATGTCACAAAATAAGAAGTTTATGTACAATACCAATTAATAATTTGAACTGGTGAACTTCTCGGAATTTGTAATATAAATGAGAAAGTTGAAAAAACATGTTGATTTATAAACAAATAAGCAAAAGTGAAAAAACCATATAACCTAAAAAGTCAAGTTTATTACAGTATTGAATAGACTCAGCATTCCAAATATACCCTGAAACAATACAATTACAGAGAACCAAAACGGAACTACAAACATAAATAGCTTAGCATAAAAGCTAAGTGATTGTGAGGAATTTTGTCCAGAGTGAATTTTCGGTATTAGATATAATTTGCAAAATTCTATCAAGGAATTAGTAATCCCCCTGTACCAGAACCAAAAACTAGAATTTCTTTCAAGGAATCAATCTTTCTCTATTGATACAAAAATTCGAATTTTGTTTCAATATCACTGCAAAAATGAGTGATTAATCTTATTAAATAATAATAAAAAAGGAATCAATAAATATAATAAGAAGGTTTATAGTGATGTTCAATTGTAGGCAAAGTCCTTGTAACAGAAGCAACAGGTGTCCTCACATGTCCCACCATTGATACTTGCAGTGCTTCTTCTTCATAACCTCTTCTCTCCATTTCCTCCATTTTTGCTTTCTTTTTCATCTTCACTAACATCGCCACTGCTAGTAAACCCATCAATATTACACCCAATCCACTCCCCACCGTGCACCCCACCACCACTTTCCACGGCCTGATCTTCCTCTCCTCCAATGGCAGGGACACCAGCTCTGGCGGCAATTTTACTACCAGCCCATAATGTCCATTCTTTGTGGCCACACATACCATATTAGAAGCTGATTCTTGGTCTTTTAATACCGCTTCCCCATTTTTCTCAAAACTAGCACTAAATTGGCCTCGTTCTTGACGAATTCAGATTGAAAGTCAGATTCTTGAAATCAATTGTCATTGGTTTTTCACCGGATCGGATTCCAACCTCATTAAAACTTTTATCCGTGCCAGCATTGTAAGCTAAAATGCTTAAAATCGGGGAGACAAGTTTATACCCTTTTAAATCATAATTTGAAGAGGAAAAAGAGGAGCAATTAAGCCCCAAATTTTGAGTAATTATCATTACTCCCTCCACGCATGGCTGAACAATCACGCCAATACCCAGTTGGAATTCTTTAATTTGAGCTCCATATCTTCGCAGGCTCCCACATCGGAACTTTGCTGAATTGACTTTGACCCCGGAGAAATTAGCAGGCAATATTACGGTTTTCACAGTGCCTGTTCTTACATGTAAGCCGTAGGACTTGAATGTGTAGTCTCTGATGATATGATCAAGAGTGTAAGATGAATTTGTGGATGGTTGAGATTGAATTTTAATTGGTGCAAATGATAGAAGAATCATCACTGAGAAAGAGAAGAGAGGAGACATGATTTTGTAGATTTGGGAAGAAAATGAAATTAGAATTAATTGTGTGATGTTATTGTAGGCAAACTCTGAGGGATTGCTAAAAGCGGAGGTTAGGAGGAAATTAATGATTTGAGGAATGGGATTATGATTACAGTTGACCCAAAAAAGAAAAAGGATTGGAATGGCTATAGGGTTTAAATTTAAATGACTTCTTATTGCAGTTTTTTTAATTTTAGTTTTTACAGCAGTTCAATATTTTCCTAATGGATACTGTACGTAACTATACATCTATTTGGACATTGGACTAAGCATAGAGAAAAAGATATGCATCTTTTCTAGCCATTGATAGAACTTTTTAATTAAACGTGAGAAACATATTATCTCATAACAACTGATGTAAAAAAATTAAATGATGAAAAATTAATTAGATCATGTTTGTAGCTTTTTCTTACAGCTCACGTTAGCTCAATTGGTATACAAAGGTTCGATACTAAACCTTTTTAGAAACCTTTATATATAAAAAAGAAGATGTAGCCCACATTATTAATATAAAGTCTCATTGTAATAAGTTCATAGCATACATTACATAGAAAATTATCTATAAAACGAAGGCAGTAGATAAATGAGCCTCATCCGAATATAAAATTAACGACATAAAAGACAACTGTTGTCGTTCTGTGTGATTAAAGTCGAAAGGAAATTAAAAATCAATGAAAATTGACGTTAGATTTGTAAGTCAATGCAACATTCCAGCTCGACGGAGCAACATTCCAAGCAAAAATGGTCTCTTTGGAAGTGTAAGAAGTGAGCTTAAAGGACAATGCCTGGCCTCCTAAAGTAGCAAAAGCTTGATAAGAAGCTCCCCAATTATGGCTCATACTAATCCAACCGGTTTTGCTACCTTTAACCCACATGTTTGCGATGTCGCCTCCTCCTCCTACGTTCATCACATACACTAATAGCCAATACCCGTTTCCTTGGAATGCAAACCTTAAACCGCCACTTCTATTGCACGGTACCCTTCGACATCATGTTAAAAAAATCTTAGATGTGATCACAAAAAAAAGTAAAAATGCAGCATAGCAATTTTACAACTATGTTTACCTAAAATGTCATATTTTATTTAGTGTCACATGCATTACCTTCATAAATTTTTAAATAATGTAATAACATTTGAAGGATCTCTAACAGTAGGTAGGTAATTTGCATCAGAAAACATGTTAGCAACAAATAAGACTTTTCTGATTAAAAAGAAACATAATACTTCAGTTTCATTAATCATCTCAATGACATGTTAGGCACCAAAAGCAGAATTTGGTCAAATACCATTAGATTATTTTGGCCCCACGTTTTCTTACTTTTTTAATTATGAGCAAATTGTTTTTATCATAACTTTAATCAAGGACGCAAATACTTTCAAATTTGAGGTTAGATTGTCTTTAAAGTTTAAGGAGTTTAGGATTCAGTAACTCCATAGCAAAATATTTTAAGACCGGATTATTTGTCAAACACATAGCTAGACGCATATGTATATTGTCTTAAAATATTATTATACTAAACAAAATACAAGATTTTTTTGTTGTCAAGGAGTATAAAAATATTGTCATACTTTCAACAGTGTCGTTTGCAAGTTGTGGATATAAAGTTAAGAAATACATTTGAGATAGAAGAGATGTATAGTACCTGCGGTATGTGATAGGGATAATTCCAGCCTTCCATTGGGCGATTTTCATAAAAGCAGGTTTAGACATGTCGAAATGAACACGGGGTGGGTTGCACCATCCTCCATTGTTGGAGTCTTTGCTCCAATTAGGAGGACAAAGGTTTGTTGCAGTTATAGTGGTAAAAGGAACATTTTTAAAGCACCAAGGCGAAGATACACATTTTATTTGGTAACAAGTTCCACATCCATAGCCGTTGTTAAACAACGTTGTGCTCAATGCTGCTGTATCGGTCCCGTACCCATTTTGTATCAAATTCCCGTATCCACATGCTCCTCCTGTTTACCAGTTTAATCCGAAACTAATCTTCATTATTCTTATATATTATCAACTACTAGCTAGTAAGGTAGAAAGATATAATGAACTTTTAGTTACCCATAGTTTCGGAGGCAGTCTCGTCGCCATAGAAAGTGGCGTGAGCCAAACTCCATGGACTTGGCCGATAAACTGGAGTTTTCGTGTTACTGTAACCAACTGCTGCTGTCGTCACCATAAATAGCGCCGATAGAAAAAATAAACTAAGGCTCAATGAATGCAAAATCGAAGCCATTCTATTTCTTTGTGTACAATGCCTCCATTGACTTGAATTTGTTTGGGTTTTATAGTGTTGTGTTTAGCACAAAATTTAAGCTTTGGTTTCGTGAGAGCACGATGACATTGATCCTTCAATCAAGTCAAAATGGTGTTTTTTAGAATAATAAGAATAATGTATTTTAATTATATATATTACTGGGGTGTTGACAATTGACATACGTGCTGCCAGGTTTTATCTAATTACTTGCTTCGTCGCTTAATTATACGGAATGTACATTACATGAAATATTGTGTTCTATTATCGTTTTTTATTGGATGAGATTTAGTTTTTAATTGTTATCAATTCTTGTGATCAAAATTTTCAAATCTTTTTTTATACGGTTACTCCTACCCGCCCACCCCACCGGCATAATTCATTTATTACGCAGAAAAAAGAAATGAAGTACTAAAAATTTGTTTATTTGAAAACCTAAAGAGTTCAGATAAAATAATTTAAAGTACTTATGGATAATAAGGTAATAACATCCATTTTTTTTATAAAAATATGCTATTATTAAATTTTTAAAATTCTAAATAGATACAATTAAAATCCATTGTTTTCTTTTACATAGTTTTTATTACAAGTATTCTTTACATATTTTGTTTCTTGAGACGACTTTTAGTTCTCTTTAAGAAAAATATGGGAGCTCAAATGTAAACATGTTAAAATAAAACTGAGTTGATAAACAGTCCAGATGTTCAATGTTTCTTTTGCATTGTATAAGTTGTCAAATGACTAAAATGAACACGTACAACAAAAAAACTCTTTTATGCGTGAAATCAAGTGATCGATAATTATCTTTTCTTTGGTAATAATGTTTATAATTGGAGAAACTTATAAATTGGAAAGTGTTTATAAGTTTACCTGACCATCTTATAACATGTATTTCCTTTTCTTTTTGTCAAAGTATAATAAGTGTAGGCTAAAATATTGGGAAATTGTCGATTATTCTTGTTTTGGTTTACTATTTACAAATATATATTCTTAAGAATTTATTTTATTTTTTTATACTTTTTATGTTCTGATTTTACAATTTTACGTTCTTACGTTTTGATTTTACATTTTTACGTTTTATATATATATATATGTATGTATGTATATGTGTGTGTGTGTATATATATATATATATCTGTTATATATTTATTATATGTAAATGTATTGTATTTCTGTTATATATCTGTTATATAAATATATTATATACATGTTATATATCTGTTATATACATGGTTTAACACATCTGTTATGTTCACTTAAACTGTTTTAACATATCTGTTATATACCTGATATATACAAGTTATATATCTAGAACGTAAAAAAGAAAATTTGAAATAGTTTTTACATAATGATGTAAAATTAAAACTTGAGGAAGATTTTTTTGTAATTTGATAAAAGTTTGGGTGGAATTTATATATTGTATCATTGGTATTTACCTCAAAATCCCTGAAATATTTTACTCGGCCCAAAGAATTTGGGCCTTGGGCCGTTCTACTGCTTGCCAATTGCTTGCTATTATAGTTGAATCACATGTTACTAAAAGTTATTAGTACCACAAAATTGGATGTAGTTTTAAAAAAAAGAAAATAAAAAAAAAATTCAAGCCAACTCTGAATTTGCTGTTGAAAAAGCTTGTAATCATTTACATACTTACAATTACATCACTAACACAAAATAAATATTCCATTACAGAGTACACATCTGCAAATTCCCTCTCTTTCACATTCATAATAAGCTCACACTCTTCACTTCCAGCTTCATGAGTTAGTTATGTACCTCAAAATCAAGCATTGCTTCCTTCTGGCAGTGTAATCAGTCGAGTTTTTGAATCGTATATCATTTCAGTTCCACAACTGCAGCAACGTAAACCATGCAAACGTTACAACGAATCTGCCTAGCATATAAACTAGTGTGGTTGATAAATGTTTTCGAACTTACTTGGAGCATTTTACATTGTTGAAAGTTCCACCATTCGAAACTGACAAAATTGTCCCGAAAAAGGAGAGGTTCTCAGTTCCACAATTGGGGCAGGGACCCTGGGAATTATGTAACGTGTTAGTTAGTGTATGCTAGGCGGGAATAACACTAGCGTTTTTAGCATAGTAGTCAAAAGCGCTCGCTTTTGCACCTAAAGCGCACCCTGTGCGCTTTTGTTGAACACAGCGCAGGGGCGCAAAAAAGCCCGCGCTTTGGAAAAAAAGCGTACATGGCTATATTTTTATGGTTTTTTTTTATTGCGGACTATTGTGACATGTAGTATTTTTAATATTTATTAGATTTAAGTAGCAATATTTTTTATTTTTCTAAACCTATAATGTTGTGGATGAACTTATAATAAGGCGCTTTCATTTTCCTAAGCGAGCGCTTTGTGTAAAAGCGAGAAGCGAGACCCTATCGCTTTGAGTGCACTTTGCGCTCTCGACTACTATGGTTTTTTGTTTTTAAATAGTACCTTCAAAATCAAAAAGTCCTTCACAATTGCATTTGTGAAAGACTGCGATAACCAAACTATGAGGGGCACGGCAGCAAACCATGTGAAGATGAAGCTGAATGGTTCCGGAAGCTGCAACCAAACGAACAAAACTAAATCGCAAAACAACGTGTTTATGTCATTGCCTTTAACAAATCCAATATAGAACACATCTTTACCTCTAGAAGATATGTTATTTGAAACCCTGTGATATCATCCAAGAAGAAAAACCTGTTCCAACAACGAATCAATCGACAATTAGACATATAAGAACCAACTATTAACCGTGTATTTAAGTCGAGCAAATCAAATTAATGGCTCTTACAAGCCTAGAGCCACAACAGTGGCAGGGACATTTAGCAGAAGCATCTTCAAATAGTCAACAGATAGATCGCTGTAAACCTGCAAAGCACAAAACCTGATAATAATAAATTAAATAGCAAAGCACGATAAATGCAGGGAAATCTCGAGAAACACGTACCTTTCTACTTCGAAGACTGCATCGAGGGCCTTCAACTACAATTTCGCTACCTTCTTGCTGCAGAACAATGATTTTTGAAAATATCATCTATGAGATAAAAGTATAAAGCTAAAGGATATCAGCAAAATTTTGATTTGCAACAAAATGACAAGGCAAAAACCTTGAGTCTCAACTTTAACTTATCGAACTCCTCATCGTTCATAATTGGATTCCCGGATACATAAGCCATTGAGGCTTCAAGAAACTTCTGCTCATCAGAACCTGCAATGTATTAATCATCCAATTCAAATCATGTGGTTAAATATATCATATAGGATAAGTAGTTTTTATATAGGATTAATGGGTGCTTACTTAGCATAACAACACTGCTTCCTTCCCACATGAGTTCTTCTTTCAGATTATCGAATTCTTCGTTCGACATTATAGCTTTTCCCTCGTAATAAAAGGCCTGCAAAACAAAACAGAATCAAATTGCAATCGCAGTGATAAAGAGAAGAGTAATATTGAAGAAATAAGGATTGGCTGTTTTGACTTTGACATACTTGTAATGCTTGAAGAAACTCTTGCTCCATTTCGCCTATTGATTTCTTATCTTTCTTATCTATGCTACAGTATTGCAGAATTTTACTATCAACAACTTCGTCTTCTCCAACCTTGCCTGAAAAACCCCCAAAATGAAGAACAGACTGATCAATACAGAAGATAAGCCAACAAAAACCTAAATTGGGAAAACCCCACAAAATCAAGAACATACTACTCAATACCAACACAAAATCCCTAAAAATATCTCACAAAATGAGCTAAGAAAAAAAATTGAGATTGATTTGAATTGTTAAGAGCAGAACTTGAAACCTTGCTGATCAGCAGTGGCCTTGATGGGCGGAAGTAAAAAAAATCTGCAGCGAAGGGATAAATGATTTCCATTAAAATGAAAGGAGTGAAGTTTTGTAGAAGGAGAAGAAGAGAAGAATGGTTTGTGAATAGGAGCAGAGGAAACACGAGGAGAAGTTAAAGAGAAGGCTAATTTGCTAGCCATTGGAGCACTGATTTGCAGATTTCAGGACTGGAATTGTGAATACCAGAATATTATTGTTTTCCAATTGATTTTTTTTATTTTTTATTTCCATTTGTTCAAGGGGAAAAAGTTGGAGAGGAATAACAACGAGGATAAGGCTATGAAGAAATGTGTGGAGGGAAATGCAACGGTTTTTCAAAAAGGATCAAATAGTTTTTGCTGTCAGGGCTTTGCAAATCTGCCAACTCATATCATTTTAATTTGAATTTTTTAAGGAAAATTTTCTTTGTTAAAAAACAACTATGATTTAACTCTCTTCAACTTCTCAAAATTGAACTGAACTAAGTTAAATTGAATTTAACTTAACTGAACTCAACTAAACTGAACTCAACTGAATTTAACTGAAGTTATTTTAATGTAAATTTATAACTACACATAGCTGAACTTAACTGAACTGAACTTAACTAAATTTAACTTAACTTAACTGAATTTAACTGAACTGAACTGGACTGAACTTAATTGAATTGTAGTTGAAGAGAACAAAGCCTAATTCTACCAATTGAGAATTGAACAATTGGCACATCTCCCAAAATAGATGCGCGAGGTTCTCAAAATCCAGAATCGAAATGCATCAACACCATTTTGAAGATCGTAGAAGAATTAAATCACTTAAACTTAATTTGTAAAACTATAGTTAATGCTACAATTCAGTTTACATATCTGAAGAATAAAGAAGTTGTATATAATAAAATATCAACAAGTAGCGAACAATAGTAATTAAATCAAATACAATTTCAACATTAATTAGCATTCTAATATTTTTTCATACAAAAAACATCATCTTAATTTATGAACTAAGTCAAGTATATACATCAACCCAACAAGGTATAAATCCACGTAAAGGAAATAGAAAGAACAAAAGAACTAATCGAGATGTAAAAAAACAAACAAACACAAAATGAAACCAATATATTAACCAAATAATACATATACAAATCAAGCAACCCAAGGCTTTGAATAGATTAACCAATATCTTGAATTTTTTTTTTGTCATAATAAATTTGTTCCTAAAAAATCCAATGCCCCTGAACTTTCAAAGTAATTTCGTAGTTTCGTCAACTTTCAAAAAGTACACCACTTTGCTCCCTCAACATCATGTGTCATCTTTTGGTTGTTTTGATTTTTCAAATATATAATTTTTCTGGTATTCTCCCTCCAATTGGAAGCTGACGTGTGGTTTTGAGAGAGTAAATTTGTACATTTTTTTAAAGTAGAGGTAGTTACGGAGTCATTTTAAAAATTCAGGAAGGCGGTAGGTTTTATGGAACAAGTTCAGATACTTATTGATGCTTTAATGTCTAGTTTTAAATGAAACTAAACATAAATCATCTTAATATCATATATCGGATGCGCGGCAACATGGACGATGAATACTGTAAACGCATTTTTGTGCATTTGTGACTTACGCATTTGGATTGATATTAAACAGAGAGGATACAATAGGTTCTGATCTACTTTGGTGCAATTATTTGAAGAAAAATTTGTGAAACTAGACTTTATTTTTGGATAGTTTAGAGTATTAGAAACAAAACAAAGTGTGTGTTTTTAAGTCATTTAATTACGAATGAAATGTTTAAATTCAATGACATAAGATATATTTGTTGATGTACATGGAAAAGACGTGTCAATTCATGAAAATACATATTATTATGTTGGTTCATGAAAAGACATTTTTTTTTCATGAAAACACAAAATGATTCATGGAAAAAACGTTGGTTGATAAATAATCATATTATTTCATGTAGTGATAGAATATTTCATGATAAGTCATATTGTTTCATAAAAAGTCATGTTACTTGAAGGAAAGTGATAGCATGCATTCAAGATTAAGAATTAGTTTAGTTTTTTCTGTTGTGATCAAGATTGCAACATGTTCATCTCTAGAATTGCGATCAATTTTCTTTCTAGTATCTATATTGCCATATTTTTCCTACATTTATAAAAGTCAACTTTGATAAGTGTGAAATCTCTTGTTGTCTCCATTTCTCTCTTTTCTTCTCCCTTATTTAAATAAGTTTTCACTTTGAGAAGAAAGAAGATGCTCATTTGAGCGTTCTTCTTCATCATCCTCCTCTTCCTCTTTTAATCTTTTCTATTTTGATATTTCCTTTTTTCCTATTGTTTCAATTTTTATGTGAAATGATATGTATCATATATTTTATTGATAGGACCGCTTTTATCAATTGTGGATCCGATGCCAAACAACATGATTTTAATATTTTTACCATCTATTTTTTGTCCAAAATAAATGCCGATCTTTCATACTAGGTACCTAGATCAATCTCATTTAAACAATATCGTTCCAAGTCTGCACAACTAGTTGGTGTTATGAACAAGAGCAACATGAAATGTGGGGGGGCGGGGGGGGGGGGGGGGGGCAATTAAACATATTGAATTGTAAGAAAATTAAATACATATATCTAATGTTGAATTAGAATCAAATACAATAAAAAATTATTTTAAATTAATATTCAAATTTTCAATTTTAAAAATGAAAATTAGGAAATGTTTAATGCATTATAATGTGTCTCATAAAACTCATTATCCCCTGAATTTTTAAAGTAATCTTGTAGCTACCTCAACTTTCAAAATCTGCACAACTTTACTCCCTAAAAGTCATATGTCAAAATTCTGGTCGGTTTGATTTTTCAAAAATGTCATTTTTATTATTTCTCTATCCAATTAGAAGTTGACATGTATTGTTCAAGAGTAAAGTGGTGCATTTTTTTGATAATTAAGATAATTACGGAGTTATTTTGAAAGTTCATGTGAAAACGAATTTTTTGAGACAATTTAGGTCACCTCCTTGTAATTAACTCATTAAACAATAAAGTTTTGAATCCTTATATGCATGATTATTGTTAAATCAAATTTCAAACATTTTATAAAAACCATAAAATAATAATATCCGTATCTACCATTTAATAAAAAAACATATATGTAAAGCGAGAACATGTGGTAAATAAAGTAATAATATTGTGTTTTGAATTGGATAGCCTAGTGTTTATTTTTTTTATAGTTTTTTCTAAACCTAAATCTTCCACGATTCGCATGGTTCGAATGTACGCCATTCAGCTATTAGCTTCATTCTTTGACCAATTGATATAATGAATCCATATGTTAACATTACAAGTTCGTTGGGTTCGCGGAATGATTATTCCGTGGTATAGAAAAAAAATGAATGAAAATAGGTTAAATATGATACATAATATGTCTAGAATCCGTCATCAGACGGAATAACTATTCCTAATTATCATACATCTCATGGAATAGTTATTCGTCCATTTTAATTGAGATGTGTAATAATAAGTAATAGCTATTCCATCCGATGACGGGTTTTGGACAAATTATGTATCATTTTTGACATATTTTCATTCGTTTTTTTTCTATTCGACGAAAAAGTCATTCCACGAACTAAACGAGCCCTACATATATTATCTACAGTCTTACATGTAGGTCCGCCCTTGGTTATAGAGTACGCCAAAATTCTTATGATGTAGATCATTGATGATGTTGATATAACATAAGAAAGTATAGGTAGCAAACTTGTTATTTTTTTAATTTGTTTGATGTTTTCCTCTTACTATGATGACAAGTTTTTTCTATCTTTATTTCCCTGATTTTATTAGGATAATTTTTTAATTTGTTTGGTATTTGCTGATGTAGCAATCTAGATGTACTTTACATTTCAGTATTATGATAATTTCATATTTACTCAAAAGAAGATTTAAGTTTGGCTATTTTCCAAGAGAAAAAGATGATTGAAAATTCAACTCTTAAACACCAAATTGCTCATATTTTAATAAGAGGGTTGGTTCAAGTGGTAATTAACTTGATATCACTTATGCAAGACCTCGAGTTCGAGACCAGTTATCAGTTTGGTATCACCTAGTAAGGTCTTTCGAGTTCAAGCCTAATGAACGTAGAAAATCCTCATTGGGAGACTCATTCATCATACACTAGTGCAGAAAGGGTCAATAAGGTCGCACTATTCACGCGAGTTTATATTAAAATCGTCTGTAAAAGTTTTAAAAAATGCGGAGTAAACGATCAATGCATACGGTTTTAAATTAACCTTCCTTAATGGTCAATGCGGACGGTTCTAATTAAAGAACCGTCCGTATTGCTCATATTTATGCTGATGTTTATTTAATAAACCGTCCGTTTAACATTTTTAGTATGGGTATTAAGCAATACGGACGGTTAAAATATAAGAACCGTCCGTATTACTCATAAACCATCGAGCAATACCGACGGTTCAAATATAAGAACCGTCCGTATTGCTCGTAAACCATAATCCCTAAAATAGAAGACTGGCGAGATTCTGCCTCACAATTCTTCAATCTCTCCTCTTTGGCTGCTGCTAAATGCCTCCATTGTTCTCCTTTTGAATACCAACGGCGGCGGCCGGGAGGACTGCTGGAGCCAGGAAGCTACGGCGATTTTGATTGACGCGTGGGGGGAGAGGTATTTGGAGCTGAGCAGAGGGAATCTGAAGCAGAAACATTGGAAGGAAGTAGCTAACGTTGTGAGTAGCAGAGAGGATTATGAAAACTGGCGAAGACCGATGTTCAGTGTAAGAA
>CATIWQ010916772.1:0-13660 GCA_949673415.1 Euphorbia schlechtendalii | reverse complement strand
ATATATAATTTAGGATTTAGAATTATCCATTATATTCATTCAAATTTCATTCTATTTATTTTACGAAATGTTGATACAAATTAAAAATATATATATTTGATAACCAAAACGCAATCCTTTATAAAAGAGCACATGACTATGTAGTTTGTAATTTGTAAATTTGTAAAGATTGTAGATAACCTAGAGTGTATTGCGCTTTTAACGGGTACAATTATATAAAAATTTGTGATAGTTTATAATTTTAGCATGTTTTATTGTCTATTGTTCTATTTATTGGAATAATTTATTACTGATTTTGTGGTTAAACTGTATGTATTTAGTTGTTAGGCGATTCTGTGAAGAAATCTCAAGGAAATGGGATTTGCCTGGAGTCAAAGTTAACAGTAGAGTTAAAAGGCAGCAACTGTCTGAAGTAAGCCTGGAGTCAAGGTTAAAGGGCTGCGAACAGAGACAATTTTGGAATTAATCGATCAACTGGAAGAATTATTGTTTAATTAGTAACTTCTTGTTTTGTCATGTTATTTTTTATTCTCTTTTTATTAGATAATTTAGAAATTAAAATCAAGGATTTTTAATGTTTTGATTTTGCTTGACTTCTTGCCTAATTAGGAGGTTAGATTTTCTATCCTATTTGAAGACTTGTATCGAAAAAAAAAGGATCATCGGGGTTTTGACAGAAAAGAAGGCTCCATCCAGCAACGTTTGGGTTTTTATTGTTTTACTTTTGATTGATTTTGAATGTTAATTTCAGCTTTTGATCAAGTTATGTGTAACTAAGTTTATTGTTCTTTCGACTAAAGGAATTACTCGAAGCTATCATCAAACGTAAGGCTTGTGCTTATTTGTACTCTTGAGTTTTAGTTTTAAAATCCGAATCAGTAATATTTTTATTGTTCAATTTTTTATTTCGTCAATTCGGCTGGTTGTTGATTATCGAAAAGACAAACATATTTTCATTTTATTGTATTCGTGCTATCATGATACAATAGAAGTTTTGTAACGAACGAATTCTTCCAAAGATTTGTGGTTGGATTTGAATTAACTCTTTTCTTAATGCTAACATAAAGTTTCGAATTAAAGTTGATTCTTACACATAAAACCTTTTTGAAATTAAATCTTGTCAACTATTTGCAAGTGCATTTCAAAATTGAGAGTAAATGATTTAGCTATCTACAATCATTCTCATATTTGGAAAAGATTTGATTAATCGTGCTATCATGGTTAAACTGACTGATTGATTAATTCAAGAAATTCATGTTTTATGCTTGTGATCGATTGATATAAAGCTGAAAGTATTCCTTAGTTGGAAGACTTTTCCCAATTGAAATCTTAATTCCCTCAATTTTCAACTTTTTAATTTTATTTACTGTTACTTTAAATCCAATTTCAAAACCCCAAAATTTACTTTTTTATCGCAATTCACTGGTTGTTTAATCAGAATAAATCGATTACATAAGTCCCTGAGGAGACGATACCACTTGCCGCTATCATAATTTAGTTTGTTTTGGTGGAATGGGTTTTATAAATTTATTTTTGACTAATTCAATACACGTCAAATTTTGGTACCGTTGCTGGGGATTTATTTGCTATTTAATTTTATTTTGATTTATGACCAGGACTGATCGTGGAATTGAAAAATTCTACGATCCTCAAATCGAAAAGATCGCTCGTAACTTAAGGAGAATCACAGAACGAAATAAGGGAATCGTGGGCTCACCCTCTAAAGGAGAGATGAAACTTAACCTTGACGAGCACGATTCTGATGAAGAAAATAGCCCGAAATCGAAGGATCTCAAAAATTTTGAGATGGCAAACAACCGCACTTTCCATGAGCTAGCTAATCGAAGGCCTGACATGCCTAATTTTTGCATCAATTACCTTGAAACTCCAGCCAATTTCGAATTGAAATTGGGGCTGATCCATCACTTACAGAGATTCCATGGGATCGAAAGAGAAGACACTCAATAAACATTTGAAGGCCCTCTATGTGGTTTGTTCCGGGATGAAGCCATAGGGTGTTTCTCTTAATCATATTTTATTACATGCTTTTCCATTCTCGTTAGAAGATGCTGCTAAAGAGTGGTTGTACAATGTTCCTGTAGGTACGATTGATTCGTTGAACGGCCTCGAATTTGCCTTTCTAAATAAGTATTTTCCTGTAGGAAAGGCCATCGCAATCTAGGTGGAGATTACGTCCATAAAATAGAAGGAGACAGAGTCTTTTAATGAATATTGGGAGCGATTCTAGAGGTTGATAGATGCCTGCCCAAGTCACGACATTTCCAAGAAAGGATTGGTCGAGTATTTTTACCACTGGCTGCTACCCTTGGAAAAGAGATTCGTAAACGCCTCCTGCAATGGAACACTCATTGACAACTCACCCGTGGAAGCTAAACAACTCCTCTCAACCATGGCAACAAGTACAAATTATTTTGGTGAACCATATCAAGTCCAAACGAGAAGAGTTCATGAGGTAAACACTTCGTCAATTGATAATAGATTAGCTGAACTCACCTCCTTAGTTAAATCTATGGCACTGAAATCTGAGAAAATTGTCGCTTGCGAATTGTGCTCTATTGTCAGACACACATTAGATTCGTATCCCACTTTTTATAGGGAAGAGCAAGTGAACGCGATTGGTGGATTTAACGGGCAGCAGAGGAGGTACGATCCATACTCCAACACCTACAATCCGGGGTGACGAGATCACCCAAATTTCAGCTATGCGCAAAGGAATCAAAATCCACCTCAGAATTCCATACCGAGATAGCAAGGTTTCCAGAAGAATGCCCAACCAGCAGCTAACAAACCATCTGCATCATTTGATGATGTAATAGTGACTTTGGTGCAATCTCAACAAAAGAATGACGCAAGCATTCAAAATTTGGAGAGCCAACTCAGCCAAATGGCTACTACATTGAGCAAATTGGAGAGTCAAGGTAAGCTTCCCTCTCAAAATGAAGTTAACTTGAAACAGAATGCTTGCACGATCACCTTAAGAAATGGGCGAGAAATTATCAATGAAAAGTCTGAACCCTCAACTGTTAGCCTGGAGTCCAGGGTAACAAAATGTAACACATATTTGAATCTATCTGCTGGTTCAAAAAAAGAGATAAATGTTAATGACAATAACGATTTAAACACTAAAATTCCAGAATCGTTAGTCCGCCAACCCCCTTTTCCAATGCATTTCTCAAAATCTAAAAAGGAAAAGGAGGAAGGCGAATTGATGAAGGTTTTTAGTAACTTGCAAATCAACATTCCATTCTTAGAGGCTATCAAGAAGGTTTCGAATTATGCTAAATTTCTTGAGGATTTGTGCTCTAATAAGAAAAAGTTGAATGGGAATGAAAGAGTCCAAATCAATGAAAATGTCTCAATCGTTCTCTAAAAAAGGTTACTTAGAAAATACAAGGACCAAGGTATGTTTTCGATTCTGTATAAGATGACTGAGGTAAGTGTTAAAAATGCCATGTGTGATTTGGGTGCTGCAATAAACATTATGCCTATGTCCATTTACAAATTATTGCATGCTAACGCTTTGAGCAAAACCAGCTTTGTTCTCCAATTACCCTGAGTGGGTTTTAGAAGATGTTCTTGTTAGAGTCAAACGATTAGTATTCCCTGTTGATTTTTATATTTTGGATATGGGTGATGATCATGCTTCTAACTCTCATAACTTATTGTTAGAAAAGCCATTCTTAGTTACGGCTAGTACGAAAATTGATGTATGCACCAGTATGCTATCCATTGAATTCGATGATGAAATTGTCTCGTTTAATAAGTATGATGCCATGAAATTCCCATGTGATTTAGCACCTCTTTATGTCATTGATGGGATAGACGATGTTGTAGAAAAGACCTTGCCTTTACTTGGAAAAGATGAATTGATAGCCATCTTGCACGAAAGTTTGGGTGAATCAGGGGTTGAATCTGATTTTGTATTAAATAATGGGCTTAACTAGCTTATTCTTAAGCTTAACGGATTAAATCCAGTTCATGTTACAACTCTAATTGATAGTTTACAGCTGTCTAACTCAAAAAATTTACCTTCCATTGTGCAGGCCCCTAATCTGGAACTTAAAGAACTACCCGAGCATCAGAAGTACATTTACTTGGGCGAGAAAAGCACGCTGCCCGTGATTATTTCCAGCAGCCTCTATCTCGAGGAAGAGCTCAGCTTGGTTCAAGTGTTGAAAGAACATAAGGATTCCATCAGTTGGATGATAGCAGATATCAAAGGCTTAAGTCCATTAACTTGTATGCATCGCATTTTGTTGGAAGAAGGTTCAAAACCCAAAAGGGATGCGCAACGTCGACAAACCCACCTATGATGGAAGTAGTGAGTGGGTAAGCCCGGTTCAAGTGGTCCCAAAAAAGACCGGAGTCACGGTAGTAAGAAATGAATTCGATGAATTAGTTCCCACCCGAGTTCAAAATGGGTGAAGGGTTTGTATTGACTATCGTAAACTTAATGCCTCCACTCGAAAAGACCATTTTCCTTTACCTTTTATCGATCAAATGCTTGAGAGATTAGCTAGAAAAACTCATTATTGTTGTCTTGATGGTTATTCAGGTTTTTATCAAATACCGGTGGTCCCCGAGGATCAAGAAAAGACAACCTTCACTTACCCATTTGGAACCTTCGCATACCGATGCATGCCCTTTGGGTTGTGCAACGCACCATCGACTTTCCAAAGATGCATGGTAAGCATTTTTTTCGAATATGTAGAAAGTTGCATTGAGGTGTTCATGGATGACTTCACAGTCTATGGATGCTCATTCGATGAATGCTTGAATAATTTGACAAAGATATTAAAAAACGGTGTTTGGAATCAAATTTGATTTTGAATTATGAAAAATGTTATTTTATTATTGATAAAGGGTTGATACTTGAGCATATTGTTTCACAAAAAGGGATTGAGGTCGATAAGTAAAAAATTGAAGTCATAAAATCTTTGTCTTACCCCTCCTCTGTGAGGGAAGTTCGCTCTTTTCTTGGTCATACAGGTTTCTATAGACGATTCATTAAAGATTTCTCTAAGACCACCCAACCTATGAACTGCCTGCTACAAAAAGATGTAGACTTTGACTTCAATGAACAATGCAAATCCGCTTTCGATGAAATAAAGGAGAGGTTGATTTCTACCCCAATAATGCAGCCTCCAAATTAGGAAAAACCCATTGAAATCATGTGCGATGCGAGCAACTATGCAGTGGGGGCTGTTCTAGGCTAAAAAGTCGATGGGAATCCTCATGTCAAAAACTACGCATCCAAGACACTTGACAGTGCTCAACATAATTATTCAACAACGGAAAAGGAGCTTCTAGCCATAGTTTTTGCTTTAGAAAAATTTCGATCATACTTATTGGGTACTAAAGTTATTGTCTTTTCTGATCATGCAGCACTCAAATATTTACTCAAGAAGCAGGAAGCCAAGCCAAGATTAATCCGATGGATTATACTTTTGTAAGAATTCATCTTGGAGATTAAAGATAAGAAAGGCTCGGATTACCTAGTCATGGATCACTTGAGCAGGTTAGTAAGAGGAGAAGAGGGGACACCAATCAAGGATGAATTTCCCGATGAACACCTATTCACCGTCAACCAAATAACTCCCTGGTACGTCGATATTGTGAATTACCTTGTGACTTGTTCCTTACCAAATGAATTAACTAGAGCGGAAAGAGATAAAATTAAAAAAGAGTCTAAATATTATGTATAGGATGAACCCTACTTGTGGAAACATTGTTCAGATCAAGTAATTAGGAGATGCTTACCTTTGGAGGAAACACACTCTATCTTGTGATTTTGTCACTCCTTCACTTGTGGTGGACATTTTGGTCCCAAAAGAACAGCTAGGAAAGTCCTTGAATGTGGGTTATATTAGCCAAATATTTTCAAAGATAGCTATATGTTTTGCCATGCCTGTGATAATTGTCAAAGGACAAGAAATTTGTCTCATAAAAATCATATGCTTATGAACCCAATTTTAATCTATGAAATTTTTAATGTTTGGGGCATCAATTTTATGGGTCCATTTCTGAATTCTTTTAGCAAATTTTACATACTTTTAGCTATCGAATATGTCTCGATGTGGGTGGAAGCAAAAGCTACCCGTACAAACGATTCCAAAGTTGTTGTAGATTTTGTGAAAACTAACATTTAATTAAGGTTTGGTGCACCACGAGTTTTGATCAGCGATAGGGGGACACATTTTTTCAATAAAATCATGGCTGCTGCATTGAAGAAATATAGAATGGAACATCGAACTCCGCAAACAAACGGGCAGGCTGAAGTTTCCAACCGAGAAATAAAGTCGATAATTGAGAGGACAGTAGGCGTTAATTTGAAACAGTGGAGTTTACGACTCAAGGATGCCTTGTGTTTGCACCACGTTTAAAACGCCTATCTGTACGTCACCATTTCGCCTATTGTACGATAAGCCCTGTCACCTTCTTGTTGAAATTGAACATAAAGCTTATTGGGTCATATGCCAATTCAATTACAAGATAGATGAGGAAGGTAAGGAGTGAAAATTGGAAATTCAAGAGCTGGAGGAGTTGAGGCATGATGCATATGAGAGTTCTAAATTATATAAAGAGAAAACAAAGGCCTTCCATGATAAACTAATTTCTTGGAAACAATTTTCAGTGGGGGAAAATGTTTAACTTTATAATTTAAAACTGAAATTGTTTCTCGGGAAATTATGTTCTAGGTGGATGGGATCCTATGTTGTTACTAACATTTACTCTCATGTAGTGAATATCTGAGGCTTAGAAACGAGTAAAATTTTTAAAGTGAATGGATATCGGCTTAAACCTTTCTATGAAGGGTTCCAAGCGATTGGGATGAACAATTACACATTGGAAAAACCAAGCTCCAAACCGTAATGAGGCAGCGATAATGTTGGGCAAAAGACAGTAAACAAATGCGCTACTGGGAGGCAGCCCAGTGTTAGGAGTGACTCACTCCTAACTCATCCCAGCTTATTTTTCCCCTTTTCTTAAATTTTATTTTAATTTATTTCTCTTTACTATTTGTCTTCCATTTTTCAACTAGTTTGATTTAAATTTTTTTGTCTAGTTTTGCAGGTGTGATGTTGGGTTTTCATGGATTTTTTTTAAAAGCTAAATGGGTTTTATTTGCTAAATGGGTAGGATGGATCAATTTAAGAATAAATGAAATAAAAGGTAAGTTGGACCTTAAGTGAGATTTAACCCATAACCCGCTAAACCCGATTACCCATTACCCAATTATCCAAATCCCTAATTTGCAAAACCCCCCCACTTCCACCATCACACTTGCAGTCCCTATCTTCTCCACCTTCATTCCCTCTCCCAAAGCACACAGCCACCACAACACCACCTCTCACCCCTTTTCTTTAAAAATTACCGTCGATCTCAACCAAGGTAAGAGCTAAGACCCCCTCTTATCGAACACCACCACCTCAGCCGCAACCCAAGCCGTAACCTCCACCGCTGTCCCAAACTGCACCCCAACTTAAACGGTCTACGCCAGAAAAGAGAAATCGGTCACTAACTCCGTCACTGCCATCCCGTTTGTCGATGAAAGTAGCCCCTCAAGTTATCATTGAACTAGTGTTAGGTTTATTCTTTATCCCCTTTGAGAGCCTTCCAATGAAAACCTTCTCAAGAAAAAGAAAAGCAGCCGCGATTTAGGATGCGAATGGGCAATTGCCCAACCCCGAGCAGCCCATTGAAGAAGCAACACCGAGCTCTTCTCCATCTACCAGAACTAAAATAAAAGGGAGAAAATTGGTGAAGAAATCAGCTACCAAACCCACCCCTGCAACTCATGAACCAACACCGCCTCTATCTTCTAAGACCCGCTCACAAGCCATCTCCGACGAGACCCCACGAGTAGAACTAGCCTCCTCGAAGCCAAAGAAAAAAAAAAGATAGGCCTTCTAAGTCCAAAGCCGCTAAACCAGTCACTAGTATGAAGAAAATGCCTAATAAAGGGGCTAGGTTAGCGCAAGGGGGTCCAAGCAACTCTCAGGTAAGATTCCCGATGTTTAAACCCTCTAAATTTATCCATTTTGAGTCTCTTGTGAGTCGAGGAGTAGAGAATTGGGTTGGGGAGTATATTGATAACATTGGTTGGGGTCAGTTCTTTAGGATGCACTTAGACTGTTTTAGGGAACTCATCGAAGAGTTTTTTGGGAGTTTTAGTTTCCACCAACCTAAGAATAAACCAATTGATATTGATGCTCTAGGAATGCTTGAATTTTCTATCTGTGGTGAATACTTTAACCTTAGCATTAGTGAGTTTAACATCTGTTTAGGTTTGATAGCTGAGGATTTTGCCATGTTTGAAACTTATAAGGCTGGTTTTTGTGATTTTCCTACTGAGTTTAGGGATGTTGAGTTTTATAGGGAATTATGCGATTTAGAGTTTGGGGTTTACGACCTGATTCTTCTACTGATGCTGCCTTCTCTGATTATGCGCTTAAATATTTGTACCATTTGTTGGTTTTTGTTTTTTCGGGTCGTGCTAAAAATTCTGTGGTAGTGTCCAAGATCAAACTTTTCTTTTTGTGGGGGATGTCTCATAAGAAATGCATTAACTTAGGGTATTGGATTGCGATTCAACTAAAATCAGTAGCTAAGGATAAGCAGGCTGTCATCTTAGGCCACTTAGTCACTCAATTTGTAGTTAGCCAAAACCTTTTTGACTTAGAGTTTAATGATTTCGAAATTGTTTTTTCTATGTGCCCTTTGAATTTGCAAAGTTTGACTAACATGGATTTGATTGAGACTACACTAGAAGGGCACGTTGTGTTTAAAGCGCATGTGATGGCCGATGCCACACCTTTGGACCGTTCGTTCACCAATAGACAAGAGACGATCATCCAACAACAAAAAGAAATGATTGTGCTCCTAAAGCAACAAAACGAGCAGTAGAGTCAAATGGTTGCGCTCCTCTAGCAGCTGGTGAATTCGCAACAGCGTACATAGGCTGCCCTCTCTCACCAGGTTCTATCGATTCTTCACTTTGCTTTCATTTTTTTTTATTATTTTTATTTACCTTGTGCAAAAGTGGGGGCATTTCTACCTTTAAGAGTGGGGGAGAGATCTTATTTCTCTTATTTCTTTCTATCACTTATCTGCTGTTCTATTTTCAAGCGGCCTGAAAAATTTGACATTTGTTTTTCAAATCAAAGACATGATGAAACTCAGAGAAAAGAATACCAAGGATAGATAAAAATGAGCTAGTACTCGAATTTGGTTTCCCTAACTGAATTTTTAGCATTGAGAGCTGATTTAAGAAATGAGCATCCCAATCAATTACATTCTGGAAGTCACCCAGTAAAGTCTTGGTTTTGTCTCTAATTGTTGAATGATTCAAATTGCATTTCCTTCCTTACTTATGTGAATTTGGTGGTTTTTTTTCCATTTTGTGTCTAGAAGAAATAGCATTGCTCAGCTAGCAACTGGGTGATGACTCTTTCATAGGTTTTACTTTGTCTCAGAAGGGAAAGTGTTGTTTGGCTAGCAACCGGGTGTTGACTTTCCCATAGGATGGCTAGAAGGAAAAGGCGTACTCGGCTAGCAACCAGGTATCGTCTCTTCCATAGGTAATCTATTTTCACAAACAAAGAAGCAAAAAAAATGGAAACAAAAAAAAGAAAAAAAAATGCAAATAAAGAAAAATAAAAAAATTGTATGTGTCTAGGGATCCCACCGAACGAAACATATAGTGAGGTTGGAATCATTTTAGCTTTTAACTCTTGAGAAAGATTGAGTTCTGAACTAGGTGGAATACTTTTTAAAGAAAATTAATTGGTTGGGTGTTTAGAGCTTAAAAAGGAATTCTATCAAATTTTTGTTGAAAAAAGTCACATTTTGGGAAAGCGAATGATATCTTTATTTGGTTTAAATTCGCTTCTCTTCTGATCATTGACGTTTTCTTGAGGACAAGCAAAAGGCAAGTGTGGGGGAGTTTGATAGCTTACAATTTCAACATGTTTTATTGTCTATTGTTTTATCTATTAGAATGGTTTACTGCTGATTTTGTGGTTAAACTGTATGAATTCAGGTGTTAGGCAATTCTGTGAAGAAATCTCAAGGAAATGGGATTAGCCTAGAGTCAAAGTTAACAGTAGAGTTAAAAGGCAGCAATTGTTTGAAGTTAGCCTGGAGTCAAGATTAAAGGGCCGTGAACAGAGGCAATTCTGGAATTAATCGATCAACTGGAAGACTTATTGTTTAATTAGGAACCTCTTGTTTTGTCATGTTATTTTTTATTCTCTTTTTATTAGATAATTTAGGAATAAAATCAAGGATTTTAATGTTTTGATTTAGCTAGACTTCTTGCCTAATTAGGAGGATAGATTTTCTATCCTATTTGAAGACTTGTATTGATAAAAAAGGATCATCGAGGTTTTGGCAGAAAAGAAGGCTGCATCCAGCAACGTTTGGGTTTTTATTGTTTTACTTTTCATTGATTTTGAATGTCAATTTCAGCTTTTGATCAAGTTATGTGTAACTAAGGTTATTGTTCTTTAGGCTAAAGGAATTACTTGAAGCTATCATCAAATGTGAGGCTTGTGCTTATTTGTATTCTTTAGTTTCAGTTTTCAAATCCGAATTAGTAATATTTTTGTTGTTCAATTTTTGATTTCATCAATTCGACTGGTTGTTGATTATTGAAAAGATATATTGTTATTTTATTGTATTTGTGCTATCATGATTCAATAGAAGTTTTATAATGAACGAATTCTTCCAGAGATTCGTGGTTCGATTTGAATTAAATATTTTCTTTATGCTAACATAAAGTTTCGAATTAAAGTCGGTTGTTACACGTAAAGCCTTTTTGAAATTAAACCTTGTCAGCTATCTGCAAGTGTATTTCAAAATTGAGAGTAAATGATTTAACTATCTACAATCATTCTCATATTTGGAAAAGATTTGATTAATCATGCTATCATGGTTAAACTGACTGACTGATTAATTCAAGATATTCACATTTTATGCATGTGATCGATTGATATAAATCTAAAAGTATTCCTTAGTCGGAAGACTTTTCCCAATTGAAATATTAATTCCCTCAATTTTCAAATTTTTAATTTTATTTACTGTTACTTTAAATCCAATTTCAAAACCCCAAAATTTACTTTTTCATCGCAATTCAATGGTTGTTTAATCATATTAAATCGATTACATAAGTCCCTGAGGAGACGATCCCACTTGCCACTTTTGTTTTGGTGGAACAGGTTTTATAAATTTATTTTTGACGGATTCGACACACATCACTTCGTTCACAACTTGTAGCACATTAAGACAGGATAGTTTCATAAGTCTACAAAACTTGTACCAACAATAACACCTATACTTCAAATCTTTTTATGTTAACTACTAGTCTTTCCTTTCTTCTTCTTCTTCAAAAAAAACTACTAGGCTTTCCATTAGTAACCACCACCTTTGAGAAAAAAATCAAGAAATGTGGTTGTGGATTCAAACTCCACAAACAATAAAGTTGGTAAAATGCCACTTTAATTCTAAAAAAATAAAATTTTTAATGTTTGCAACTTTTGTAAGAGATTTAGTTGATTCTCCATGAATTAATGCAATGATAAATAGCTTTTCAACTAATTATTATAAATATTATGCATACTCAGATCCATGCATGATAGATAGATACTTATTTTCTTTCATTAAAAAAAATTTATACAACTGAGATTTTATTATCAATTTTTTTAAAAAACCCCCAGAAAGACGATGTGTCTTTCCGAAAGCTAAAAGGTTGAAACAAGAAAAAATTTCTGGGCGAGGTCCCCAACTAGGTTTGTTTCCCCGATTGCTTACAAAACTCTCGTCCCTCTTTTATTAAGTAAATGGTACTCAAGATGAGTAACGCATTAGTTACAAAAGCGAATTAGCTCCGGGTTTACAATGATATCTGTTACGGAGAAGCTAATCAATTATTTGTTACATTTGAAATAAAAACCAACATAAATGAATAGATGAGACAAGATGATCCACATCCGGTTGTTTATCTTCAAACACAAACTTTTTCCATGAGGTCCAAATTGACCATGCGATAACTAGCCAAAGAGCCGAACCAAAATTCTTAGCTCGACCAACTTTAAAGTAAGATTGCCATTGAAGAAAGACGCCTTTGCTGAGTTTAGAATTATGCTGGTAAAGCCGAGCCATTTGATGGTATCCATCAAGACACGGTAACTCCTTTCGGTTAATACAATTGCATGGTCATTTGATTCTTGAAATGGACAGCCGCTATCTTATACAGAAGAATAGCCCCTATTGAACAAGAACTGTCTCGTTAGCAGCCTTTCGTGAAAAATCATCTAAGCCAAGAATCTCATTTTCGATGGTATGCAAGAGTGCCAAATCTGCAAAAAAAATCAAAGGTTGGCTTTGGCCAACGGTTAGTTTCATAAAAGCTAGAAGTGAAGCTTGACATTGTGAATACGGATCCTACTCCTGGTTCCCAAACAAATTGGTCTAAACAATGTGGAAAAGACCAAGAAATTTATCCCTCAATAGCTGAATCTGAAACAAAATAGGTTGGATTTGAAAGACTAATCCAAGACCATAGCTCGGTGCATCTCGCTTTCAAGTTTGGCCGAACAAACGGTCTCCCAAGTTTGGCCTGAATAATTCAAAGTAACCCTCATTAACTATTGTCGATGGTTGCACAACTCGAATAAATCCAGGAAAAACGATTCTAATGGTTTGTTTGAGGTCTAATTGTTAAACCAAAATGAAGCGATCAAACCATTACCAATCTTAACCCGATTACTAGAGCAAAAAAACTCCCAATAGAGGCCACAGTAGTAGCATGAGTGGATATTCAACCAAATTGGTGACATATTCTGATGTTCAAATGATATCATGCCAATTTCAAAATCCATATCGACGGACACAATAAGCATACAAAAGCGATGATAAATTCGGCGTTATTAGTTTCCACAACCACTTGAAAAGTAAGCTTGCATTAATAATCTTAAAGTCCCGAATGTAGAGACCTCCAAGTGAAAAGGTAAGTTTATCGTGCTCCAACTAATTCTACAAATCCCATTTCTACTAGCACAACCACGCCAAAGAAAATTCCTCATCAAACGATTTAATTTCTCCTTTATTGCGGACGAAATTTTAAAGATTGACAAGAGATATACCAGTAGAGAAAAAAGGACTGATTTGATGAGAACCACTTTACCCGCGTAAGATAGACAACTGTTCGCAAGGTTTCAACTTTAATAACTCCTAGGATTTTTTATTTATTAATGAAGCCAAAAACCTTGTTTCCCACTTTCTTACCGATAAGATATAAGTTCAAAATACGAACAAGTGTTATTAGTATTGCTTATCTAAATATAAAAATGGTGACCACTTCAAGTATACAATTACGATGTAGTTTTAAAAGATATCAAACCAACAGGGAAGGACTAGCTCTAAAGATCAACAAGAAAAACGGAATAAAGAAAATAAAATATTTTTGGATTTAATTGGGAGGATTAGAATGAAGAATGGATAGATATATGTATGGAAGACTAGAGATTCTAAATATATAGAGTTTTCCTACGAAATAAGTATAGCAAAGAAAACATGCAAGTTCAACAAAGTTATTATGTTCACTAGACTAATTTAACATAATCGGTTCTAGACACTC
>CATIWQ010916431.1:0-12500 GCA_949673415.1 Euphorbia schlechtendalii | reverse complement strand
ATATATAATTTAGTTCTAATCCATCTATCACATTTTTGAACATTTTTAAAATAGTCATTTGGGACCCTCAACTTTCAGAAGTGTCACATACCCTTACTAAAAGGCATCAATTTACCCCCTCATTGTCACGTTACATTTTCTGATTGGTTTGACTTTTCAAAATGTCATTTTTATACTCTCTTCATCCCAATTTAATTGTCTCTTTAACCTTTTTATCCCTTCTCATTTTAATTGTTATTTCTTAATTTTTTTTCCCTCTTTCTTTCATTTCTAACTTTATTAACAACAATTAATTTCCTTCCCTATATTGAAGATCTCTTTCAATTCCATCCATATTGATAACCATAGTTTTCAGAAGTGGACCGGTCATCGAATTGGTGAAGAAGGTGGTTCATGGATTTACAGTTTAACCCGATTTAATCTCTGATCGAATCGGATTTTCTAAAAATTTGTCAAATACTAATATTTTTAATAATCTGATATCAAACAAATAATATAAGTTATACTATTTCAATAATTAATAATAGTTTTAATGTTAATACTTCATATACAAAGTTTATTCTTCAAATAAAAAAATACAACATAATAATCAATACAATTTGATGAAAGGAATGTTAATAATTTTGTATTCAACCGAATTTAGTTTGGATGATACCATATATTATAAATTGGATTAAAAAAATAGTCAAAGATTTAATGTACATATATTGGATAAAAAGTAATGTACATTCAATATCATTTTTCTACTAATAAATAAATAAATATTACTTTGACCATATTGAAAACTGTTAAGAAATTGATAGGACCAATGACTGATTCTGGTCGAACCCGGTCCGACCAGCCGGTCTGGTTTTCAAAACCATGTTAATAATAATGAATATATTTTACTATGTTTAAGAGATTTATTTCATCTCTATTTTTTTGACTGAAGAACATGGTCTCATTAAATACAATTAGAAGCAATTACAGCCCTAATCAAAGGTGGACAAGCTCCAATCCAATTCCCCCTACCTGTCGAAGAATCAGCTGCCTTTGCTAATAAGTGAGCAACCTGATTCGCAGACCTTTTGAAAAAAAACTACTATAACGTTTGGTAATTGGCTCAAAATGGCCTTGCAATATGCTAAAACAGAGCTAGATGGGGCTAAGTAATCTAAAGAATTATTTAAAGCATTAATTACAGCTAAAGCATCCATCTCAAGAATGACATTACCAAACTGACGATCCTTGATCCAACTAAGCGCCTCCCTACAGCTCATAGCTTCAGCTAGAAAAGCATCACCACCCCCTTTAAAGAAGCATAGAACGAGCAGCAAGAACATTTCCGAGATGATCACGCACTACACAGCCATGGCCCAATCTCTTACCGTTCTCGAACACACTTGCATCAATATTCACCTTTACCCAACCCGGATTCGGCTTTCTCCACTTACAAACCGCAGAGACACTTGCACGACTTTCTTTAACATTCGCCGCTTACCATTCCCACAAAAAACCTAGCCCGTGTCTTGTTACTTGAGTTGCCGTACGAAATCTTGAATTCCATGCCCAATTTTTCTGACGAGCCCAAATAGCCCAACAAATGCAAGCTGCCTTTTCCAAAACCTCATGCCCTAGACCCGAAACCCAGCACCACCAATCATTGATACCCGAGATATGCATGGGCCATGTACAAGAGAAGAAATCTACCCAAACATCCCTAGCATACGGATAACTAACTATTGCATGAAAAGTGGACTCGTTACCATCACCACAAAGAGAGCATATCGAATCAACATGCACATGACGGGCTTGAAGGCATAAGAGAGTCAGGATAGAGTCGGTACCAACCCGCCACAAAAAAATACGAACTCGAGCTGGAAGATTTAAGGACCAACAATTATGTCAAATAGGGTGCTTGTAATTCGATGGAAGAAGATTCAAATCACCTTGATTCAATAGAGCGTAGTAACAAGACTTGACATAGAAAGATCCATTATTCTCATACCTCTAAAAGTAGGAGTCTGGCCTTCTAAACCAAGGAAACGGGACCTTCACAATCTGCTCAATATCATCATCGGAAAAAAGCTGCCTCAAAAGATCAAAATTCCAGCCACGACTTGAGTCATTGAACAGGTCACTAGCACGGGTCAACTCGAAACCAGCCATAATCGGTGAACGAATGCGCAGGTAAGCAAGTGATGGCAGCCATGGATCGGACCAAACAGAAATCGAACTCCCCTCCACAACACGGACACCGAGCCCTTATCTCACGGCATCCCGAGCAGCCCAGATGCTTTTCCAGACGAAACTTGCGTTCGGGTTCAACTGGGTATAAAAAAGACTTGAGTTTCTAAAATACCGAAGCTTCATAATTATGCTCAATAAGAGTTCAGGCCAAGAAATAATTCTCCAAACCTGCTTGGCTAACATTGCAATATTAAACTCATGAAGCCTACGAAAATTAAGGCCCCCCATACTCTTATCTTTACAAAAACGCTCCCATCTCATCCAATGAATAGATCCACCCCACCAAAACCTCAAAATTATTTTTTCAAGCTTAGCAATTACATGAGAAGGAAGCAAAAAGACCTGCATCGCATAAAGTGGTAAAGCTTGTGCCACTGATTTCAATAATATCTCTTTACCACCTATAGAAATTTTCTTTTGATTCCACCCATGAACCTTCTTATTAGCCTTCTCCACAATGTAATAAAAAACCACCTTCTTCGAACGACCAATAAGCGACGGGAGCCCCAAGTACGTACCATGATTCTGAACCTCCTGAACAACCATACACGAAACAATATCACGATGAATACCATCAGAATCGTTGGGGTTAAAAAGCACAGATGACTTGTGAAAATTAAATTTTTGACCCGAGGCTCTCTCATAAATCGAAAAGCATTGCTTCAAGGTCATAGCTTTTTCCAGATTCGCTTTAAAGAAAAATAAGCTGTCATCGGTAAATAAAAGATGAGAGATAATCGAGGCATTATTGGCCAACTTGCAACCATGCAAACTACCAGAAGCCACTCTATCGCGAATCAGAGCAGAAAGACCCTCAGCATAGATAATAAAAAGATACGGAGAAATGGGATCCCCTTGCCTTAACCCTCGCT
Organism: Euphorbia schlechtendalii; assembly: GCA_949673415.1. Lineage (NCBI taxonomy): Eukaryota > Viridiplantae > Streptophyta > Magnoliopsida > Malpighiales > Euphorbiaceae > Euphorbia > Euphorbia schlechtendalii. The sequence goes on along the minus strand of CATIWQ010916431.1, from coordinate 9,399 downwards.
GAGGTTGAAACATGTTGAACACACCCTCTCTATGAGTTAATTTATAAGAGACCATAGTGATTGATCTCATAATAAAGTTAACTAACAGAGGAGGAACACCAAACTTGACAAGCATATTTCTCATAAAGTCCCACTCCACTCTATCATAAGCCTTCGTCATGTCCACTTTCAAAGACCCTATCCCCGAAACTCCCAATCTTTTACACTTCATATAATGACCAATTTCAAAACCAATTAAGATGTTATCAATGATAGCCCTCCCAAGAATAAAAGCACTCTGGGACTCAGAAATAATAATATCCATCATAGGTTGGATTCTATTAGCAATCATCTTAGTCATAATTTTGAAAAGGACATTACATAAAGAAATTGGCATAAGATCACCCACAGAAACATGAGTTTTCTTCTTAGGAATCAAAACAATATTGGTAATATTCAATTCATGGGGGAACCAATTATTATGAATACAAGCCAAACAAAAGGTGGATACCTTGGCACCGATAATGTCCCAGAATTTTTGAAAAAATTCAGGACTAAAACCATCTGGGCCTGGAGACTTATCGGGGTACATTTGAAATAGAGCAAGTTTAATATCTTCAATCGCAAATGGTCAAGCTAAATCTTAGGACTGCTCAACGGTAATCCGGGGTGAGATAAGGTCCAAAACACTGTTGGAATTCGAACCCTCGAACTGATATAACTTTGAATAGAAGTTCTGATTCTCCTCCTCTAAATCGCCACCCCACTTCACCCAAGAATCATCTTCTCGTTGAAGCTGCTGAAATGCATTCTTCCTTGATCTAGTTGAGGCTGAGCGATGAAAGAAATTTGAATTTTGATTGCCCAACTTCAACCACTGCACATGGGAACGTTGCTTCCAATAAATTTCCTGCTGAAGCAAAAGCCGACCAAGCTCTTCTTTTTTAGAGATATAACTATCCGCATTGTCCCAACCCGGCTCGTACCTCAACCCATCCAAATCACCCCTACAATGTCTCAACCTAGTCTTGAACAGACCACGAAGCTGGCATCCCCAAATCTCAAGACGTGCTGCTAACTCCCATAGTCAAACCAGTAGGTCTTGCCCCCGTATCTCATCCCAGCACTTCAAAAAAATTGCGAGACACTCTAGGTGAATCACCCTAGTGTTCTCAAAATGAAACAGAGTAGCTGGTCGAATATTAAGAGGACTGCAATGCAATAAGATCGCTGAATGATCCGATTCAGAAGTGGATATAGTTTGAACCCATGCCGCTGGAAATAACTCTAGCTAATTAAGTGTAACCACTGCCCGATCCAACCATTCCGTAATCCAATCATTCGAACCTCTCCCCCGCTCCCAAGTGAAATTATGACCCATCATACCCAAATCAGATAAACCACACGAAGCCAACGTATCTCTGAAACCATTCAAGAGAAAAAGATCCCTCGAATTATCCCCAATTTTTTCATCACTTGCTAACATATCGTTAAAGTCCTCGATCACCATCCATGGAAAGTAACACAATGACTTTAGGCTAGCCAAACAATCCCACGACTCTTATCTTCTCCTTCTACCAACTTCTGGCCACCCGTAAAATCTTGTCAATCGGCATGGGCTACTATCACTTTGAAACACCACATCAATAAAATTCCTAGCAAACTTTAAAAGCTGAACAAACTCTCTCTTTCTCCATAATATAGCAAGGCCCCCACCATTATTCACATGAGATACATAGAACATACCCTCAAAACGAATTCGGTTCTTAGCAAATTCCACTCTCCCCCTATCCACCTTAACCTCCATAAAAAACACTACATCCGGTATGAAAGAGGATAATAAATCCTCTAGTTCTCAAACCGTAGGGTTCATACCCAACCCCCTACAGTTCCAGCCCAAAACTCTCATTGATTTGCACGAGCTCTCGGCGTGGAGCCCGCTTTCTTAATAACATTCATGGAACTAGAATCTAACATCAAAACATCATCTCCCTCCTCTTCCTTTTTGGGTCTACTGAGATAATACTTGATTCATCCATAGCATGTTGGACCATCTGAGCCCTAGTTGCATGAGCTTGCATGGAAACCACGTCCCTAGCCTTTACCATACTAGCATTAGTTGGCTCAAAACCCATAACTGCCAACTGCTCCTCGTTCTCATCTCTCTACCACTAATATTTCTCCGTCACCATATTTCACCTTGAGGTTGCTCGGATGGAAAAATCATACAACTTTGGCGGTGCAACATTCTCAGAATAAGTGAGGGGACACAAGGACTCGGTATGTTTAAATGAACCACATATCATGCACATCAACGGAAGCCTTTTATATTGGAAGTTCACTAGAATATGATTTCCATGATTCACCTTCATTCTCATTCTTCTCTTAATTGGCCTTGTAATATCCACCAAAACCCTTACCCGCACATAGAGCAGATTAGAAAGTTTAAAATTATTTTCATCGGCCTCCATAAACTCTCCCACAAAGTTACCGATTACTTCACAAATCTGCAAAGACACATACCTAGCAGGACTACCAAAAGCTTGAATACAAAAGGGAACCGTATTGAACAGCACCGCCTCCGGATCCTCCCCAACCTTTAACAAGATCAGAACAATCAGCTTGTTATTAAACGACCATGGCGACCCCTTCCAAGCCCTATTATAATCGTTTATGTGAAAGAACTTGAAAAGATAGGTATTAGTCGAACTCAACTTACGAATATAGACACCTAGCCTTGGCTGCCATAATCTCGTGAACGTCCTGCGAAACCCTGAATCATCCACCGGGTTCTCTGTCTGTACTTGCGCTACAAAATAGTACTCCTATTTTGCAGAACTTGGCTATGTAAGTTGAACCAAAACCTCACCCTCCTTAGCCAAAACCAGCTCTTCATAAAGCTTCCTTGTAATATCATCTTCTTCCATGGTGTCCCAAGCTTGTAACGATCACAAACTCAGAACAATAGTGCCGGAAAATGAAAAACAAATCAGAATAAAACGAACTTGGCGGCAGCCAACAAAAACCCTAAGGTCAGACTACGTTTTTGACATATCTCTCCTTAAAAAGAAACATACTTTTCTCTATTTTAATTATATCTATATTAATTATAAAGAATTTATTAATCAATTAATCAATGTAATAAATACAAAAGTTTAATTTACTTTTTTTGAATCAATTTTTAATTCTAGGATAAAACACTAAAAAGACAATTAAAATGGGATGGAGGGAGTTATTTTTATCTCTCAAACTAGAAGCTAACATATGACATTTTTCATATCAATTTTGTCCAAATTCAATGAGGTATCTAAACTTTTAAAATTTTAAGATGATAATTGACATTTTTAAACAAGTGGAATGATTAATACTTTAGCCTTGTAATTTATATCTCATTCTGATTTGCTTTTATAATATTTTTGTTATTAATTAACATTTTGATATCAAATTTCTGACAATAGTATATGTTTTTGATAAAAAGTAGTTTTAAACATGATTTATTAAAGTTAGAATTTAAATTGTTCTAGATTTTTTATTGTTAATTTATCTGATTGAACCGTAATTTGAAAGCTACACAAGTTGTCAAAATGAATTTTTGAAAAGTTGTTAGTAAAAATAGCTGATTCTTTGATATGTAAGGTGACTTTGATTAGAACTGTTATTGTCTCAAATTTGATTTAATAGACTATATTTTTAGTAAAAAAAAGTGCACCCCTACAAACTAATAAAATAAGATTAAATATACATTTTTTTGTATTATACCAACAATTTTATTAGAAAAGAATATAATAAAATATGTATGGATGTTAAAGTAGGATAAATGCAATATGTAGAAAGATATAAATTATTTTTGAAAAAAATATAGGGATGTACTGATTTATTTTATCAAAGATTATAATTTTTTAGCCTGGATATTACAAGGAACTTCTCAAGTTGGTAAAATTCTTTGTTTTAGTTGTTATTGCTTATGAGATATTTAGAGCGTGCATGATGCATCTTTCCTGGTGTCAAGCATCAAAGTTTTGCATGCGGTGCAAGTACACTTCATGCATCGTTGCTACGTGACCATGCCAAGAAGAGGGCATGCACATAAGAAGAATCCTGCCGTTGGTAAACAAAAGAGATGGTAGCATCAGCGCTAAGGGTGTTCTACCTGTATGCGCATAGGTCTGGCCGAGTTCAGGCATGCCGACCCATTTAAGTGTGGGGAGCTTGTCCCTAGTCGTGGACTTAACTATGAAGGGGGCTTATGCGATAATACATGGCACAACTGGTCGATAGCTATTGCCGCTATCCTGATGAGCCCTCGATAGGGCGAAACCAGTGCATGTCTGCAAGGGAAAAGGCTGGTCTCGGGGTCATGTGAGAGAACCACGGGGCGCTACACGGGCGTAATGCTGCGCCAGACTCTCAGCCCGTGACAAGTGGTATCAGAGCCGGATCGCGAGAGTACTCTCCTAGTTGCAAAACAAAGTGCTGGAACATTGCAAGCCTTGATGCGAAAAGAGTAATGGCCCCATCGCCGGGTAGCAAGGAAGAAGTCCGCAAGGGGAGCCGGGTGACTCGCGTGCAAGAAGGGATATCCAATGGAGGGACACTCGCATTAGATGGGAGCGCTACACGTCCATCGGGAAAAGAAAACAATGTCTTCAGTTGAAACACTACACGTCTCAATTAGGCAAAGAGTGAAGGAGCCCCTCGAGGAAAGAAAGTGAGCGGTGAACTCCTCTCGAGGAAGGGATTGGCGGCCGACACACCTGGTTGAGAAGAGAGTAATGGTTTCATTTGCGATGAACGGAGATACAATGGCGATAGGATCCTTGGGCAGAGTCTTTCTTCCTCTAGCACGAGGATGTGCTAGATCTTCGGTGGGGGAGAATGTCATGCACCAAAGTTTTGCATGCGGTGCAAGTACACTTCATGCACCGTTGCTGCATGACCGTGCCAAGAAGAGGGCATGCACATAAGAAGAATCCTGCCGTTGGTAAACAAAAGGGATGGTGGCATCAATGCTAAGGGTGTTTTGCCTGTATGCGCATAGGTCTGGCCGAGTTCAGGCATGCTGACCCATTTAAGTGTGGGGAGCTTGTCGCTAGTCGTGGACTTAACTATGAAGGGGGCTTTTGCGAGAATACATGGCACAATTGGTCGATAGTTGTTGCCGCTATCCTGATGAGCCCTCGGCAGGGTGAAACTAGTGCATGTCTGCGAGGGAAAAGGCTGGTCTCAGGGTCATGCGAGAGAACCTCGGGGCGCCGTACGGGCGTAATGCTGCGCCAGACTCTCAGCCCGTGACACTGGGAATATATAAACATATATAGGAAGTTGGCGTTTTCTTAAAAGGTAATTCCTTTGTTGTGTTTTGATATTGGGAATCGGATTATTTTAAGGGAAATACAAGCTAATTTTCTTTTTTCATAAAATATTTTTTCTTTTACAATGATGACATAATATTTTTACTTTACTCTATTTATAAATTTTGATTTTAGGTTTTAATGTTGTTGTTGTTGTTCTTCTTCTTCTCATTAAATTTTCAATCCTCTCTCTCCTCCTCCTCCTTTGAATCTTGAATATCTTTTGCAACTTATAATTAGGATTTTATAACCAGATTTCAATTTGGATATGATCTGAATCGTGACGATTTCATCATTAGATTCCTATCTGAATTGCAAAGATTTTTCTCTTTTGAATCGCGATTTACTAAAGAGTGTGAGTTTTTGTTTCTTTCGATTGACGAATTGCATTGTTGTTACATTTGTTTATCCTCGATCTTAATTTCTCTTTTTCGTATTTTCTTTTGGATCTCAAATTTTCCATTTCAGAGATGAGGATATATTCTGAATGCGAATATAAGGAGAATAGATCGTTTTGCATTTTCAAGAGATGCAGTAGTCTCAATTGTGATATGAAGAAGTCCTTAATATGTTATTTGGTGCTTCTATTGAGATTTTATTTCCTTAATTTTGATTTCGAGTTGTGGTGAATCGTGCAAATTTGAGATTTCCTAGTTTCGTTTCATCAATTTAGGTATTCTAGTATAAAGATAAGTTAGAAACATCCTGAAAATCTAGTTCATTTTACAGATAAGAAAAGTTAGGTGTCTACTACATCTATTTTGTTTAATAAAATATTGATTAGACATTTTGTTGATTTAGGGATGCTAATTTGCAATATTAATTTTGAGTTGTTATGCATTTTAAATCATGGCTTTAAGTTATATAATCATGTTTTCTTGGGATGCTTTTATGACGGCTTAGATTTTTTTTGTGCTTCATTGTATGATTTCCATTAATTTATGTTTTAGTGTTTGGCTAGGTATAATATTTATTATACTTGGTATAATAATTATTATACTTGGTATAATGGCTATTATACTTTGTATAAACACTATTATACCTGATATAATGATTATTATATGTATAACGAGTAATGTGAAAATGTATTCATATAACTGGAGATAAAGAAAGTATTAAAATCAAATTTCAGATTTCGCATTTGAATAGTATAGGATCATTATACTAGTATAAAGTCTCATATTTCACATTAGAATCTATTTTTTAGATCATGTCATTATACTTGTTATAATGCAAACTAATATTGTAAAAAAGTATAAAGATCAAATTTTAGATATCGCATTTGAATAGTATAATAATCATTATACCAGGTATAATGATTATTATACTCTAGTATAATAGTCAACATAATGAAGAATATTGGAGAAATATTAAAATAATTGAACATAATGAAAATTTTAAGATTTGGATTCAAATTTCATATTCGAACAATATAATAAACATTGTACTTGATATAATGACTATTATACAAGGTATAATGTCTGCTATACCTGGTATAATGTCTGTTATACCTGGTATAATAGTTATTATACCTGGTATAATACCTAGTATAATAACTAATATACCTGAAATCGGTGGTTATTCTTATGATCACGTATTTTAAAAAAACAAAACTAAAATTCACATTTTATGAAAAACCAAAACTTAAATGTGAGATTTGTAAAATTACACTCTAGCATGGTCTAAATTTTTTTTTATTTTTGTGGTAATTCCATAAAAACCCCTTATTTTAACTTGGAAAATTTATTATAAAAGCTTTTTCAATAGATGTTTTAATAAAATTATAAGAGTTTTTCCGATAAATGTTTTTTGATAGAAGTTTTAATTAATTAATGACACATATATAAATCACATTCCAACATGATGTATCATATTCAATGTTAAATATTATTTGATCATTACATATAAACAATTAAATAGAAATTTGAGTCAATAATTTAATAATATTTATTGATGAAAAAGATTTAACCCTTTAATGTTTGTTACTCCATTCGGTTCCTAATATTTGTCATTTTAAACTTTTTACTTTGATTCCTAATACTTGTCATTTTAAAATATCAATGCATTTTTAAAAGATTTTCCTCATATACCCTTGCATTAATTAGGAAAGATATTAAGTATAGATTGATTTATAAGTTGGTAATTAAGAAGAGAGAGAATTTTGTTATAAAGTAAAAGAGATATAATAGTCATTTTATAATGCATTAAATGTTTTATTGGTTTTGATGAAAAATCTAAAATGATATATATTAGGAATCAGAAGGAGTATATTATTTAATTTAAAGAAATTGCAAAATTAAATAAACAATCTATTATTTATTTTCACGTCAATGTAAATTCTTATTCAACATGATACGTAATTTTACAACCCATAAGATGCTCAAGTACAACTGTGTGGTGAGGCCTAAAATTACTAAAAAATTGGACTCTTTAGCGCACCCACTATTCTTTTTTAAGAAACGTATACTCTTTTATTGGAACAAAGGATAAAACAATTTTTAGGTTGAATTATTCTCTCCTTTTCAATGGAATTTGGGTATCAATTGCTTTGCAGTATAAGATATGTTTTTGCCTATTGACTCGTTATAAATTTTGACTACTTTTTTTTTTTTTGTCAACTTAACTAGAAAGCTTTTGAATTCAGAGAATTCTAATTACTTTACTTAACATAAATGAAATCCAACAAAACAAAATTATGCTTCTTTCTAAGGACAATCCTCACGATAGTCAGAGGTGCAACGATCTAGTTAGAATTTAATATTAAAAGATGCTTATATCTTTTTATTACGTTTATACAACTTTTTTTTTATTATTTTTATATTATATATACATTTTAAAAAAGTTTTTGAATTTGTACAATATGAAACTTAGATGATTAGTTAAAAAAGACTTTAAAATAGTTTTTCATTTAATAAATATTAAAATATATTTTAATTTTAACGAAATTTTTTTAATCAAACATACCAACCAATAGGGCACCCCTCGAACTATAAGTCCGTCTCTGCATTTTTATACTTGATTTTACTTTGGAGAGGAGTTGGGGTTTGAACAAAAAAGATTCCCAAAGAATATGATATTTACGAATTGATTAATAATTCATGATTCATTGAAATTATTGTTGGACATTCATGCATGAAAAATATGCTATTTCTTATGTTTAGGCATTGTTTTCTAGTTTTAACACTTGTTTTCCGTGCATGAATAGGATAATGACGAATTCAGAAATTTTTTTATCGTGGTTTTCATATATATTATATAAATATTAAATTTTTTTTAACTAAGTTATAACTTATAAGAAAAAGTTTAAATGACAACAATAAATAATTTTTCTTACACAATAAAATTGTAGATCTGTAGATAAATTTACCAAAACACATACACATTTATTCAAAAAATATTTATTTTCCAAAATAAATTAATAACTTTAATATTAATAGGGGATTCATTGATAATTTTTTATGAGATCCAAATATAACTTACTAATAAATATATATCAATTTTTAAAAAAATGTGGGGTCCAAGGACCCCACATCTCCTTATGTGGCCTCGCGCCACTGGAATAGGAAGCCAATTACAATGAAGGGAAAATCAAATAAATAAAAAGGTAAAAAAAAATAAGATGTTTAGCTGTGAAAAAATAAAGCAGTTTTTTTAGAAATTTTAAAATAAATTAAAAAATGAAAATTGCTATTTAGTTACAAAAAATTTCAATTTAGAAAATTGAAAAATAGTTTTTGATTTTCTCATTTTATGGCTTGCAATTGAAAACAACTTTTTGATATTTACTGAAATTTTTCAAATTGAAGAAACATAATTTTTTATACAATCAGCACAATACTCTATTATTTAATTTATTTTATTCTTATACACATAGTTATATAATTACTTGTTAATAACTAACAAATAATTATTTTATGGATATATTTTAATTTTTTATAATAGAAAGTAGGAAAATAAGGATACATGCTAGGTTATCAAACATTGCTAACACCCCTTAAATACTTACATAATTTTAGTTTATTTATTTTATTATTATGATTATTTACTTGATAACTTTTTATATATTTTT
>CATIWQ010916082.1:0-10522 GCA_949673415.1 Euphorbia schlechtendalii | reverse complement strand
TGATAACATATACATGCAAAGCATATTTTCTGAAGGATGAAACAAATAGAGGAGACTTTCCGAAAGCTCTTGATTGCTATACTCAACAACATGGGGTGTCACGAGATGAAGCCTTTGAAGAGATCATAAAAATCCTTGATGAAATATGGAAGAGAATGAATGAAGACTTGCTTAAGTACTCCAATACTTTACCAAGGATAGTTGTCAAGCAAGCTTTGAACTATGCTCGCATATCGGTGGTTTTCTATGAAGGCACTGATCTGTTTACTTATGCACCCAACATGAAAGAACTCATAATGTCAATGCTCATTAAACCAATCCCAATGTGATTCTTAACTTTGTAAAATCTGTTGTGGTTTGTTTCTTAGAAGATGTTGATTGAAAAATAGTGGCATAAGTTCTACTTTTTCTTCGGGGGATTCAATCCCTTTCTTTTGTTTTGATGTTTTTTCAATAACTATGTCGCTTATATATGTATCAGTTCGGTTGTTGTGATTCTATCTAGTTGTATTTTCTTTCTATTTTAAATAAATAATATTGCAGGTTTGGCTGCTCATCTTTGAATTGTCAGATACATTGATACATCGTGCTTTTGATTGCATCTTAAGGAATTTCTTTGAGACAACTTTTTTGCTGAAATTTCTTTGAACAATTGAGTGTGAGGTGATTGTTTGTAAATATTGTGTAACTTTTATCCTTAAATCAAAGTCTACAACAGCTCCGAAAACGTAAGCGTAATTTTCTGTTCTACGTTATTTTATTATTTTTCTCCTATCATTTTTTCGCATTTGTAAAGGAAATACTGTGTTTTTTTCAAAAACTAGTATACGCCAAGGTTATTTCTTATTATGCTATGTGATTACAACTTTTTTCTGATCTTGAACATCAAAAGAGAATTATTTTCAGTTGACCAGATTTAAGTGGGAGCGATCGCAATAACGAAGGAAAATCTCGAATTCAAGAGTTTTAGTGCTCCGGATATTGCCTTTTGGAGAATTGATAAGAGAATTAAATTTAAAATATTTCACTTTTTTTATTTTGTTTTTTTTTGTGAAAGAGAAAATAAATACCCTGGTTGTAGATTCAAGCCTTTGCAGCCACCTTCTTCAAATTTGGAGAAGTAACTACCTTGGGTGTGTATGATGCCATGAAGACCTCAGTTGTAGACTCAAGCTTTTGCAACATAGACAATTTTGATCCGATTATCCAATAAATATTTGAATTTAAAGGACTTTGGTAAATTCCAGCCTCCTTTTCAAATGGATTTGTAAAATCAGAATGGCCAAATGAGATTCTCTTTGGTATTCCATTTGTGTTGGTTTTGAATCTTGGATGGATTTAGCTAATATTGACAACTCTTCTTTGTCACTATTTGGAGATCGATTGTTACTTGTGTTCGTAACAAAGTTAATTGGGATTTATTCTCTATGTATTGCCGTGTGGGAATTGGTAACGGTACTTCGGCATCTTTTTGGCCTGACAATTGGACCGCGGATAAATCACTACATTACCTTTTCCCGGACCTATATTCCTCATGTAACAACAAGCGATGTTCAACTCTAATTGAATGCTCGACTGTATTTGGCCCTAACTCCTTTTGCCAACCATTTTGGAAGTGCAAACTTCGGTTTTCTCAACGTTAACGCTGCTGCCAACTTCAGAGCTGGATTCGTATAGCTGTCCCGAGCCTGTTCAGAGGTTGTTTGGCGAATACTACTATGAGTCGATGACACGAAGTGGTGGGCCGAGAGCGCGCGGAGATGAGAGGTGCGGTCCACCGGGGTGTTTTAAAATAGGTGCACCGGGTCGGGGGACCTGATTTTGGAAGAGAGAGTGAAAACATTTTTAGATCGGTTCGAACCCGAATCCGTCGTCTCTTAGTGTGGAGTCGCCACCTGGATAACCTCTTTCCAAGAATTAGAGTCCTGTGAGGCTCAACGTCTAGGGGACGGCCTACCAAGATATAGAGATTCGGGTTTGGGATAAGTTGCTTATTTCTTATTGGATCACATTAAATTACATCTACAAAAAACCATATTTCTTAGTTATGCATATTCGCACTTAAGTCGTTTTGAGGTTGAGATGCATGTTTTAATGCGCATGCGGAAAGTGATCAATCCATACATCAAGCATTAAGTAAATGCGAGAAGTAAATGCAGAAAAGTAAAGATTAAAGGTTACATAACCTCAGGGGATGCAGCCGCCCGCCTAATCTATGAATTACAATTTCTGTAAAAATATATACAATACCGGAAGGAAAATAAATCCTAGGCATACATTTAACCTGCATCCATAAAGGTTAGGACGAGGTTTAACACATATGTTCGATTTGATTTTAGTGAGGCCCGTGTGGCCTAATTAAAACATTGGTGGTTTAAAGTTGTTATTTTTAAATAAAAATGGTTCATTTTTATTTACACGTATGTTGGTCATTTTATTAATGAAAATGCCGCATGTGAATTTGTAAGGACGGGTCTCAGCGGGTCGTTCCAAGCTTTAAATGATTCCAAAAGGAGCAAAACTAGGTTCTACCAAAGGTAACATCGATACCGATGTTGCAAGGTTGGTACCGACCTCGGCATTCCAGACCTGCAGAAAACACAGAAAACAGCAGAAACCGCAATAGAAAAATTCGAAACTTCAAACGATCATAACTTTCGCTATACTTAATCGATTTAAATGATATTTATCATTCTAGAAAGCTCAGAATGTGTATAATATTTCCACGTAAACAAAATGTTGAAACAAATTTGAAATCATACTGAAATTCTTTGAAAACAGATTGGTGCTCAAGAAAGCGTAAAAAATCGAAAAAGAAACGAAACTTCAAAAAGAAAAGCAATAAACGTGAGCACAAACTCTAGAAACTTAGAGGCTTACCCCGTAGTCATGAATCCACATTCTTCAAGGTCCATGAAGTCCTCCGGGAAGTCCTCCTCTTTTCTTTTTGGTTGGTTTTTGTGATTTATCGAAAATCTTTGGAAGGGATCCATTCCTTGCCAAAGGAGATGTTTTAGAAGGTGTAATAACCGTCAAGTGAGTGATAAAGATGTTGTAGACTCTCCATTCAAGCCTAAACCTCAAGGATTTAATCTAACAAACCCAAAATTACAAGTGTTGGCGATTAAAGTTTGGCATTTTGATTAAGAACACTCAAGAACTCCTAGAGAAATGCTATCTAATTCTCCCTCTCTTTTACTTCTTTTTTATCTGAGTTTCTTCCACTCCTCTCCTTCAATTTCGTTCTCCCCTCCCCCTTTTACTGAATGTGTCCCTCCTCTCTTGATAGAGAGCTCCACTTTCTTCCACTAATGTCCCATCCATCATCATGGAGGGACCTTCCAGCCACTTCTATAGTGTGAAAGTGATAGGAAATCAATTATTGAAAATTTATTCAATAATTTCTGAAATTTTGCAATCATTTTGCTGATGCTGTCATTGCGACATCGGTACCGATGTCACTGGAATTTAGCGACATCGGTACTGATGTTACAACATCGTTATCGATGTCAGTGACATTGGTGTCAAAGTTGATTTTTTTGGACTGATTTTGGTTAATATTGGACTTGGTTACTGATGAGGTGGTTTAAAAAGATATCTAAGGTTTGTAAGAAATGAGGAATGCTTCTCCCGAGGACCTTCAAGACCCTGTTAAAGGAGAAGACTAGCAAAGGAAAATATATTACAGCTTCATCATCGAACTCGTGAGTGGGGATCAAAATCCCGTGCTCACTGGCTGCCCCTCGTGGGATCATTGCTGATGTGAGATCAGTATGGTCCCACGATTGAAAGAGCAGCGGGGTTTAGAGATAATACCTGCCCGATCGTAATTGGCACTCTTTGGGGATGATGGCTGGAAGTTTTCATCTCAGTGCGATGTTGTCGAGGATTGGTCTCTCTATGCCCCTTGCGAATTACCCCTGGAGGATTGACCTTCGGCTCATTGATGTCGTTGGAACCGTCGAGGATAGAACATTGACCGTGTGTCTTCGTTCTTTTGGTTGAAGACCCATGTGTGCAGGCTGTGGCAAGCCTACTAACGATGTGGATCGTAGGAAGTTTACTAACCGTAAAAAGGCTGGGATAAGATGTGAACTGTAAAAAGCTCATTGACTGTAAAAAATTAAAAAATGTTGTGAACTTTAGAAAGTTCACTGACTGTAGCAAGTTAGAAGCTTATGAACTATAGAAAGTTCGTTGACTTTAAAAAGTCATGATGTAATAAACTGTAGAAAGTTCATTTAACTGTAAAAAGTCAGGAATTTTTTAACTGTAGAAAGTTCGTTGACTATGAAAAGTTGAAACATTATAAATTGTAGAAAGTTCGGCTGACTGTAAAAAATTAGAAGATTTTGAATTGTAAAAAAGTTCAGTGACAGTAAAAAGTTAGAAGATTTTGAACTATAGAAAGTTCGGTGACTGTAAAAAGTTAGAAGATTTTGAACTGCAGTGAGTTCGGTTAACAGTAAAAGTAAAAAAAATGTGAACTATGGAAAGTTCGTTGACTGTAGAAAGTCTGAAAATTTCGAACTATAGAAGGTTCATCGACTGTAGAAAGTCAAAAGGAAAGAGGACTGTAGAAAGTCTGTTGACTGTAAAAAGTTAAAAAATTTTGAAATGTAGAAAGTAAGCCGATTGTAGAAAGTCGGACGGAAATAGGATTGTAAAAAGTCCATTGACTGTTAAAACAAGTCTAGAAAAAGAATGCGGACTGTAGAAAGTCCTTTGACTGTAAAAAGTTAGAAAAAAGAGATGCAGACTGTAGAAAGTCCGATGATTGTAAAAAAGTTAAAAAAAACAAATGTGGACTGTAGAAAGTCCGGTGACTATAAAAAAGTTAGAAATAGAGATGCAGACTGTAGAAAGTCTGGTGATTGTAAAAAAGTCAGAAAAAGAAATGCAGACTGTAGAAAGTTCGGTGACTGTAAAAAAGTCAGAAATTTACGAACTGAAGAAAGATTAATTGATTGTAAAAAGTCAGAAGGAAAAAGGATTGTAGAAAATCCGTTGACTGTAAGAAGTCAGAAGGAAAGAGGACTGTAGAAAGTCCGTTGACTGTAAAAAGTCTAAAAAGGAATGCGGACTGTAGAAAGTTCGTTGACTGTAACAAGTCTAAAAAAAGATTTAGACTGTAGAAATTCCGTTGACAGGAAAAATGTCTATATAAGGAATGTGGATTGTAGAAAGTTCGATGATTGTAAAAAGTCTAAAAAAGATTTGGACTGTAGAAAGTCCGTTGACTATAAAAAGTCTGAAAAGAGATATGGACTGTAGAAAGTCCCTGAGGGTACGCGGACTGTAGAAAGTCTGCGGTGGATGCTTGTTCGCCACTTTTCTACTGATAAGTTTAATAACTTGTTCGCAAGACTTGACTATACTTGTTTCTAAAGGCTTATCCTCAATAAAGGTGCCAAAAACTTGTTCATGTAAAATATAGGTGTTGTCAATACCTCTTATTAAATAGAAAAATGATGATAACTGCAAGTATACAGTTGCGATGTAGTTTTAAAAGATATCGAACCCACAGGGAATGAACCTGGTCTAAGGAACAACAAGGAAAAACAAAGTAAAGAAAATAAAAATAGATTGGAGATTTTGGATAGGAAGATTAGAATGAAAAAATGAGTAAATATAGATGTGAAAGACTAGAGAATCTAAATACAGAGATTTTCCCTACGAACAAGTATAGTAGAGAAAACATGCAAGTTCAACAAAGATGTTACGATTCACTAACTAAAAAACTCGGTTCAAAACACTCAGATGTTCAATGATTCACCGCAGAGCAACACATGAAATAACTTTTCTAAACCTAGTGCAAATGAATTAAGATAATTATATAAAACTAGACAACATCAATACTATGCTTAGTACGAGTCGCTCTCACATAGCCACATTTAGCAAGTTACCATTCTAAGAATGTTGGCTCACTAAACAGCGTTATATCACAAATCCAGTGAAACTACTCTTAAAATTAACTCCAACGCATATAACTTGATTAACATAAAAGACTTAGCATGAAATACGCATTATGACATATAGACATATCATACACTTCGAAATAGAAAGTATAAGTAGAAAGCAAAGCAAAGTTGTAAGGTATGCAAGTGAAAGCTAAAGTTGATCAAACCTTATCCACTCTTTAATGGGAGTCGTCAATTCCCGCAATTCCTGCATTTACTTTGAATTCGGTCTCGGCCCGTACAGAACCTCTACTAGTATGCTATTCTTTACGAATATCAATCAAACAAATATTGAAGAACGAAAACTTTTATTGATAAGTGATTTGCAAGTACACTTATACAACAATTGCTCGAGAATATAGAAAAATCTAATGATCGAAACAAGGATTCGAATCACTTACACATTTTCTTGCTAACACTTACGAACATAGCAAAACTAGATATTTGTTCTCTATCTATACACTATACACTATTTTTCACCCTCTCTTATGCACGAAATTGGTTAGGTTTAGAGCCCTATTTATAGAGTTCAAAGGGTTGCGTCTATCCAAACGAAGAGTTGTGTCCATTTGTGAAAGATTGCATCTCTTCATTGTGATTGGTTGAGAAGCTTTGATATAATCCACAATGGATAGGCGCTTTTTCATGATTGGTTAACTTCTGATAGGTGTCTTATCATTGGTAGTTGATGGCGGTTGATCGAACTTATTTGGCGGTTGATAGTTAAAAAGATAAAACTAGAAAATCGTCTAAGTCTCGACCGTGATATACAAGTCACGATCGTGAATCTTTGATTGGCAGACTTCTATTTCTGAAGTAAACAAGTCGCGACCACGAATGATTGTCGCACCATGAATTGAGTTTATCTTCAAAATTCTCCTTGTAACTTTGCCGATCTTTGACAGCTTCAATCTTAAGCTAAATTTTTAAGTTCCATGCATCTCTTTGCACCTTCTTCACTCTTTTTTCATAGAATTCCACTTTAGATCATTTTACTTCCAAGATTTACCTAGTATCTGCATTTGCATAAAAAACAACTACATACCACGTGAAATCTTTTATATAAAGTATAAAAATGACTTAAACTATAGTGTTTAATGAATAAAATTTATATGATAATAAGTGTAATTATACACTTATCAATGCCCCTTGTGAGTTGACCGTTACGGTCTGAATTGTATGCCCCTTATGAGTGACCTTTGGGTTGACTGTGACACTCAGAACTGCTGGGGAAAGGATGAAAGTCGTGTGCTCCATACCTTTATTGATATGTCGACTATTGTGAGTCTTCATTGAAATCCACTATGGGATGGATGACTGTTGAGGTCTGTATTGGATGCCCCTTGTGAGTTGACCGTCAGGTTGACTGTGACCCTCGAAATTGACCAGTCACGGTTGGTACGTCCTGGTGTGGGGTCTTCGTTATAATCTAAGGTTTTGCATCCTAGCGTTATGTTAGCATGCCTGGTTTCCTGGTCCTCCCTGTGAGTTACCTGTTCGTCAATAGTTCCCCTTATTTCCCGACATTCTATTTGGTAAGGAAAGGTTTGGAAGGGGTACGGAATGTAGAAAACCCGTTGACCATAACAGGTCATGAAAAAAGTATGAACTGTAGTAAGTACATTGACTGTAATAAGTTACGAGATGTGTGGACTGTAATAAGTCAAAAAATTGGGTCCGTAATAGGCCCATTGACTATCATAAGTCGGAAAATGTGGATCGTAATAGGTCCATGAAGGATGCGGATCATAATAGGTCCATTGACTATAATAAGTCAGGAAAGATGTGGACCGTAATATTTCTATGAAAGATGCAGACTGTAATAGGTCCATTGATTATAATAAGCCAGGAAAGATGTGGACCGTAATAAGTCCATGAAAGATGCGAACCGTAATAGGTCTATTGACTATAATAAGCTAGGAAAGATGTAGACCGTAATAGGTCCATGAAAGATCTAGATCGTAATAGGTCCATGACTGTAATAAGTCAGGAAAGATGTGGACCGTAATAGGTCTGTAAAAGATGAGGAACATAATAGGTCCATTGACTGTAATAAGCCAAGAAAGATGTGGACCGTAATAAGTCCATTGATTGTGGTAAGTTAAGAAAATGTAGATCATAATAGATCCATGAAAGATGCGAACCATAATAGGTCCATTGACTGTAATAAGCCAGGAAAGATGTGGACCGTAATAGGTCCATGAAAGATGCGAACCGTAATAGGTCCATTGATTGTAATAAGCAAGGAAAGATTTGGACCATAATAGGTCCATTGACTGTGGTAAGTCAAGAAAATATGGATCGTAATAGGTCCATGAAAGATGCGGACCGTAATAGGTCCATTGATTGTAATAAGCTAGGAAAGATGTGGACCGTAATAGGTTCATGAAAGATGCAGACCGTAATAGGTCCATTGACTATAATAAGCTAGGAAAGATGTGGACTGTAATAGGTCCATGGAAGATGTGGATTGTAATAGGTCCATGAAGGATGCGAACCATAATATGTCTATTGACTATGATAAGTCAAGAAAGATGTGGACCGTAATAAGTCCATGAAAAATGCGGACCATAATAGGTTCTTTAACTGTAATAAGTAAAGAATGATTTGGATCGTAATAGGTCCACGAAAAAATACGGATCGTAATAGGTCCATTGACTATAATAAGTCAAGAAAGATGTGGATCAAAATAGGTCCATGAAAAAAATGTGGACCATAATAGGTCCATTGACTATAATAAGTCAGGAAATATGTGGATCGTAATAGGTCCATGAAAAATGCAGACCGTAATAGGTCCATTGACTATAATAAGTCAATAAAGATGTAGACCGTACTAGGTCTATGAAAGAATGCGGACCGTAATAGGTCCATTGACTACAATAAGTTAGGAAAGATGCGGGCCGTAATAGGTCCATGAAAATTACGGATCGTAATAGGTCCGTTGACTATAATAAGTCAAGAAAGATGTGGATCGTAATAGGTCCATGAAAAAATGCGGACCATAATAAGTCAGGAACGATGTGGACCGTAATAGGTCCATGAAAAATGCGAACCATAATAGGTCCATTGACTATAATAAGTCAAGAAAGATGTGGACCGTAACAGGTCCATGAAAAAATGAGGACCGTAATAGGTCCATTGACTATAATAAGTTGGGAAAATTAGGGATTTTCCCTTAGCCATGTCGCAAGGATGTTGGATTTTCCTACAAAATAAGATTTACATGTGCGAATATGATACGTACATAAAAATTCATGTGAATGCAACCTTTCTTTGACATTGCGTAAGGCTATCTATCTGATGCCCCATATCGATAAAGTTAACTCGAGTTGTGGATAAAGGCCTCCTTTGGAATGATGAGGGTCATGGGTTTGAGTCGAAATTCAATTTTATGGTTGGATCAGAGTCAAGTTCGAGGCCTGAATCTAGTCCTGAGTAGATTTAGATGAGTTAAACATTTCTTGACAATCACATCTTCCCCATCTAGTTTAATGATGGTGACATTGATCTCGATTTGTGTCATTGACATAAACCTCGAAGTTGATTATGAGGACTGATACTATTTATCGAGCTCTAAAGCTTATTCAGTTGTAGCGTTGTGGGTTACTTCTTATCGTGATGACCCATGTTGTGAAGGAAACTAAATGATACTCATCCTTGGTTCTACGATGGACGATGTCTTTTTCAATTCCTAGATGGAGATGATGAATTTGATATTTCTTTGGTTCGAATTTTTTCATAGACCGCCCTTATGGGTTTTCAATCTATCGAACCTTGTCCGGATCGACCTTTCATGTTTTGAAGTATACAAGTACGATGTTTATCTACTTGCGATTTTGACTTGTGGACATGAATGCATTCATTGTAATGCACAACATATGGTTTAGTGCAAATGTTAATTTCATTGATGAACTTAAATTGGGTACCACCGTTGGTAAACACTTTGGACCCTAACCTCTATTGCTAACTATCCCATGAGGGTTTTATAGCTAGCGCCTCACTGATGCTCCAATTTTTGCCCGAACCTTGCTATTTTCTGTTCAATGAGCTATTTTACAATACATATCAATTAATAACATTGAAGAGTCATTCTTATGCTCGGCCTTGCAATTGTGAGCTTCATCTTTTGTAGAAGCTTTTCTTGTGATGGAGGTGCTTCTGGAACTTTGTCCCAGCTTTTAATTGTAAGCATTTTGAGGACTAAGAATTCTTTTCACTTTTTGATAACCCCTTCTTTGAATAAGATCTTTGTGTGGAAACTCCATCTTTGTTTATAAGCAAGGCTTTTTTAGAAGATGTGATTGTCGTTGTGGAGGAAAGTGAATGTTACCATTGGTTTCGTTGTTTTTAATCTCTCATTTTCTCTCATAAGAGGTCCAAGTCACATGAATGGTTACCACTTGAAGTTTTTCTCGGTGTACCCAAGTTAATCTCATGCAATAATGTAACATGTACACTAAAAACAACATGTGTATGATAAAATGAACGGATAGAGTTCTCAAGCAAAACTCAAGCAAAATATATATATGTATATATATATATACATGTATGTATATATGTAT
>CATIWQ010916065.1:0-11444 GCA_949673415.1 Euphorbia schlechtendalii | reverse complement strand
CTATAATTTTAATAAACGTTTTAGATTTTAGGAAATGCAAATATATGTAATATTTTGATATATTTGTTTACAAATTTTACATTTTACTCCCTCCATTTTAAAATAATAGTCGCTTTTAGGTTGTTTGTTAATATCAAGATCACATTAATTAAGGTAATAAAAATACTTATTTACCCCTATAATTTTTATTAATTTGAAAATTGATTTGATACTTTATTTTTTTTGTCAATTCCAATGTGCATTAAATAAGGTAAATGGACAAAATATTTAAAAGGTGCATTGAAATTCGAAAATGACATTTATTTTGAAATTTTTCTAAGGCTATAAAGCGACAGTTATCTTGAAATAGATGAATTCTCATATTCATCATCCAAAGAATTTTAAAGAAAAAAATTATCATGAGCCTATAGACCGTACTTGGGAATGATCTCGTAATCCTGGCTCGAACCTGACATTTTAATGTGTGGATTGAGCGGGCTAGGCTTGGGTTGGTATTTTTAGTTTAACGCTTGGACCAGCTGAGGGGACGAAAAGGTATACTTCATAGTAAAAAATCAAATCATACTTCATAGGCAAAAATCAAATCTTTAAAGTATCATTAGTAAACCCAAATATAGTTATAACTTGTAAGACTTCTACTAAAGGAAACTTTTTTTATCATTTATATTAATCTGTACCGGGAAAAAGAATTAAATTCTTTCAAATTGTAGCTAACTATAAAGCCTATAACATTTGAAATATAGATTAGACTAGAAGTGGCAAAATTAAGTGGGAAGGTGGAATGCTCTGAATATCATTGCTTCATTGCATAAAGAATCATTCCCATAATCAGCTTTGATCTAATAGTCACCACCCTTGAAGAATTCAAGAAGTGTGGGGTTACGGATTTAAGCCCCACAATCAATAAGTTTGGTAAAATGCTTCGAAAAAAATTAAAAAATCATTCCCACATGACTAATTTTGTATTTCAATCAATAGATACTTACAAATTTGTCTTGATTTTCAATTACTTCCTTTCAGATTGATAATTGCAAGGTCTCGTTTGGTTGGCGAAATGGAATAGAATAGAATAGGAAATGAATGCAAAAATGTCAAATATGATACATGAGTCCGACATCGGAAGGAATAGCTCTTCCTAGTTTCCATAGGAATCACGGAATAGCTATTCTTTCATTTCAAAGCGGAATAGCTATTCCGTGATTTCCATGGAAATTAAAAGAAGCTATTCGCTCCGACGTCTGGATCATGTATCATAATTGATGTTGTTACATGCATTTTCTATTCTATTCCATTCTATTCTTCCGTCAACCAAACGAGTCACAAGTTCTTGCTCAACAAACTCTCCGGCAAAGATGGCTACATATTTCATAGCAAGAGGCGATTCCGCGAAATGACCTAAAGGCTTCAACACAGCATCTGATATGCTATGTGTGCAAATAGCTTCAACACACAAAGATAACACATGTAAGCGTAAGTGTCTATAATCAGACTTAGTACTGCGATAATAATACTCGACATAAAATTTTCGAGTCATCTAGAAGTTCCGGTCTGATGGAGCGATGAATCATGACACTAGTATACTAGCATGTGTATAAATAAATGAGTAAAATTTGATACAAAATTTAAATTTTAACTAATAACTGCCATGTATTGTATACATGGAGGTTCTATAATGATCCGGTCTATTGGATCAGAATCATAATAGAGTTTTTTAAAGGGTACTTAAGAAGTCTACTGTACACTACTACACTGTCATCATATGACTATTAATGATATAAAACATCAGATACATGTCTGGTAGAAAAGCCAGCACATAGACGAGATATTTACAAGAATATACATACAACTATACAAGTAGTAGCACGTAATTTAAGTTTTTGGATAACAGAATATATACAAGAAGAATTGTTACTAGCAGTAGTAAGCAAAAGAACTAATAATTTGTGGCCAAATGCATCAGCATCGGGAGGTGTCACAAATAACCTGTAGCTCCCTCATCTGTCAAAAAATGCATCGAATAATCCCTGAACGTTACGTGTCGACTTCTGGTTGGTCTAACTTTTCAAAGATATCATTTTTCTGATTTTTTATCTCCAATCAGAAGCCGGTATGTAGAGTTGAAACGGTATACTTTTTGAAAGTTGAGGTAGCTACAGGATCACTTTCAAAGCTTGAGGAACTTCCCAATGCATCAAAAATTACTATTTTCTTACATGCTTTTCTGTCTGAATGAGGAGCCATTTTGAAAGAACCTTCACAGGGACTTTTTGTCCAACCCTTAGCCGTATATTAAGATCGGGGATTATACTTAATTCTTCCATGGATTTTTAAATTACTCAATCAATAGCAACAGAACTCATCCAGATTCAATTAAGTTTATTAAGTTACAAAAAAAAAAAAAAACACAGAAAATAGAATAGTAAAGCAACTGGAAAACTGAGTTGAATTGTTGACACTAGCACAGAAGAGAAAATAAAAGGTAGTCTTGACATTGTTAGAAAACTTTCACCATATATTGGCTAGAGGATTCAGGACATATTTGTACAAATATGAACAAGGGAACCGCCGTCGATTCATCTTATTGTCTTAAAATGGAAATAAAATGTTTGAAATATCAAGAACTATAAGTTCAGATTTCACATTTGGCATTGTAAACCTCCAGGCGGAAAGGTGTAAGCCCTAACAGAAGTGAGAGAGGACAAAAAGCACTTCAAAATGGAGATTTGTTAAAGTTGTAACCATTTTGTGCACTAGTGCATCCATCAATAATAGTAACAAAATAAACAAAACAACCCAGCAAGACCACAAACAAAACAAGCATCCTAAGTAGCACATAAAATAGGTAGATCTTGCATTGTAGATACAATTTCAATATCCTTTTTTTTTTTTTTGCATATCTTGAATGACGGAATATTATGTTCACTTATCAGACCATTTTATTTTCTTTGGTTTACCTGCTTCGTAAGAGAAGTAAATGCATCCTTGGATAATCCAAAACCAATGGCTGCCATTTCAGTAACGGCCTAGAAAAAAGGATGAAACACGTGACACTTGAGACACATTTTAAGTTCCTGCAGAAGTACAGAATCAATTAGAAAAAAAAACTTGCTGAGTAAAATCAGTGAAATAGAATGGAAGATCCAATACCATAAAATTGGTGTTTGATGGTTTTTTATAGTCAATTTTGTTCTCAAATAAAACAGTTCTCGCTAAATTTCCTGCAACGACATTTTCATTCTTCAGACCCTTGTTTTCTTTATCTTAATGGAACATCATAAAAATAGCTCAAACATGTAGTAAACATTCTAATACTTCCATATAATGATACTGCAAGGAACCATTTTCTTCCACATAGAATGGCCTTAATTTTGTTTCAGATATGAAATAGAGCCACATCACAAATACAGTTTAATGAACTTGAAATGCATTCAAATCTCCATTAAGTCTTAACAATATTGGGAATTCTGAACCTGCAAGATTCAAGTCTACTTATCCACATAACATAAAGGAACCACAGAAGGAACTAGTTTCTGTTAATCTTCCTTACATTTACTTGAAATCAAAAAATTAGAAAATACTGAGTGTGGGTGCCGAGTGACTGCACCAAATGCCAAGTCCAAAGCGAATTCGAGTTTGGTCAAACCAAGTTCGAACAGTAGCCAAGTTTTAGCCGGATATGCTAATTAAATTTTTGACAAGTTTTAACTAAGAAATTTTTGACAAGTCTTAACTAAGTTTTAAACTTAAAGTGCAATGTTTTGATTTCATGAATTAAAGTGTTATGTATTTAAATACTTAAATTTAACGTTGCATATATTTACATGTATATTTATTTTTCATAAGTATATTTATAATTTATTTGATAAATTTTAAATTCTTATTTTTGAACACGTTCACCACCTATTAACGAGCTTATTTGTGAGTATGTCAGCAAACCGCTTATCGAGCTTTCGAGCCGAGTACCACATTGTTCAATCTCTGTTTGTTTATTAAAATGAACATAAATTTTGTTCAAGATTAAACTCGTTTATTAATGAGTTGAGCTCGAACGAGCTTTAACCGAACCAAACATTGAGATGTTTAAGAGTATCTCTTTCATTTACTGTCCTACTTCACATCATATATTACATATAGACATGTTCATCGGGCGGACTGGGCCAGGTTCGGGCTGAGCTTGGCGGGTTTTTTTATTAAAAATGTTAACACAAGCCCGGCCAAAGCCCACATTTTAGAACTTTGAGCTTAGGCCGGGCTTGGGCCGGGTTTACAAGGTAATTTCCAAGCCCGGCCCAGGCTTGTGAATATTTTTTTTATAAATTTTTATATTAAATTAAATAGAAAAAATATAAATAAACCAAAATATATTTAAATTATAAAGATAATTGCATTGTTTACTTAAAATATTTAATATTTGATAAAATATATTATAATCAAGTATACAAATTTAATAACATAAAATTTAAAATAATTATAAATTTAATGTATAAATATATAATAAATAAATAGAATTATTCATCGGGCCGGGCTTAGGTATTTATATAAAAACCAAACCCGACCCATAAAACTTCGGACTTTGACTGGTTCGGGCCGAGCTTTTAATAAAAATAAGTATCCAAGCCTGACCCATTGAAGCTAGCTCAGGCCCCGGCCCGCGAACATGTCTAATTACATATGTTTCAAAATCTTTTAAAATACTAGAATCTAATAGCATAATTTTGGAACACATGTCATCCAGGGAAAAGAGTATAGTGGATTCTACAATGATATAGCATGTGGGATGGGCATTTTAAATTGATGAGAGACACGATATTTTAAAATGAGTCATTGTAAATTATCTATTAGAGTGTGAGTTGCATTTTTTAAAAGTATAATAATAATGAAAATATTAAATTTTTTAGGCCAAATGTATCATTACTCTTCTCAACTTAGCTCCAAACACTAGATGTCACTCCCAACTTGCAAAGAAATCAGTTACCCTCTCAACTTAGAAAGAATGTAACAGTTTGTCACCTCAATGTCACATGTCAACTTTTGGTCGAATGGGAAAATAACAAAAATGACATCTTTGAAAAGTCAAACCAACTATATTTTGACATGTGACATTAGGTGTTAAGTGATTCAATTTTGCAAAGTTGATAGGAGTATTTGGTCATTTTGCAAGTTAGAAACGACATCTGACTTTTGTTAACAACGGGGTATGATGCATTTTGCCAATTATTTACTAAATAACTCTCTCTCATCATTAAACAATTATCTTGTCATTAAAAAATTATATAATTAATAATTCAACGTTTTATTTAATTATTTATTCATAGTATATCACATGGATAATGTTCATGATTTAATATGTCACCTCATATTAAAAATAAAAAACGAAATTTATTGTAGAGTTAACTTTTAATCCAATGTATACTTTTACTTATTTGTCAAGAAAAATAATAGAATAGATTATCTAAAACAATCTCTTATAATAAGAAAGACGAAAGACGAAAGATGAAATGAGAAAATAGCGGGAGATGTAGACGCCCACATTTATTTCAACTTTTAGTAATAAGGGGTTATTTTTCAATTTTATAGATTGTGAGAATCCAATCCAAAACCTCACACTTCTTGATTTTTTTGTGATTGTCAATGGAATACAAGTAAAAAAAATAAATAAAACTACACAAATGATTTGAAGAGCTGATTTAGGGTAACTATCCGCATTAAACCTATATTTTTATTGTTATGTTGTAAATATTTGTATAAAAAATGAAATAATAAATAATTTGAAAATCAAATTTTACCTACAGAATTATAAGTTAATTTTTCCTTAAGCAAATGATAATTAAATTATTTTCTAAAAAAGATCAAACATACCTTAACCAAAGAGAAGAGTTGAAAATGAAAATAATTGGAATTGTTTGAGAACTCGATCAAGTTCAGAAGATGAAATTAAAAGGAGAAATAAGAAAAAGTTACCTTTGTTGAAGGAGTTAGAGGGAGGATGAGGATGAATAATGTTATAGCTTTTAGGATTAATTTTAAAAACATGTCATATAATTTCACTCATTTTAAAAAATGTATCTTTTAGATTTTTTTTAAAAACATAACATGTGATTTGTAATCGTTCGTAAAAAAAAAAAAGAAAAAATAATTTTTCGTTAAAAGCAATAGTGTCATAGGAAGTATTTCAATTGATTTGACATTCTTATAAATTAATTTTATTATTTAAGAATTATCATCAAAATTTGAGTAAGTTACAGAAATTTTTAATTTTATTATAATTTTTATAAAGTTGTCATCACAGTTAAATAAAAAAATATTTGTGCTTCTCAAAAAAATTCTAGTTTTGTTATTAAAGTGTACTGTATTTTTATTAATTGAGCTTCAAAAATTCAGTTCAAAACTGATAAGATTTCCTTTTATTATGACGTAATTAAAAAAATTTGAAATCATGTTATTGCTAACGATTACAAACCACAAAGCATGTTTTTTTAAAAAAATTTCACAAAGCATGTTTTTGAAAATGAGTGAAACCACATGACATGTTTTTAAGTTTACCCTAGCTTTTATGCTGAGTGGGATTTAAATTGTTTAGATATATCAAAAAATTGATTAGAGATGTATAAGGGGAGGGGAAATTGTACATGGTACCCTTCCCCAATCCAACGGTTATCAAATTTATGAGAGAGTATTTAATCAAGATGATATAATATTATTTAAATACTCGTTAGCATATATAAATTCCCGCAAGGGGACACATGATTCGCGACAAGAGATTTTTTCACTATATTGATAACATATCTATTATTATTACTCAGTGAACTTTTATTTTTTTTTTTAATTTGGTAATAATTCTATTTACAGTCGATGTAGTAATTATTAGTGGTTAATAATTCATTCCTTTACCATTAACAATTTTTCCTAGAACCACTTCATATTTGGTCATCCATTTCGCTCATCCATAACAATTTTGGACTATTTGTCAAAATTCTTTCCAACATCGATGTAGCACACCATCTTTACACAAAAGTTGTAGCATTCCATCATTTGTTTTTGCTTCTTCCAAAGATATCCACAACTGACTCTAGCAATAATAGATGACGATGATGATAATGGTTTGGAGTTTACAAGTGCACAAACATTGCCCGATTCAAACCACCTCGAAGAGATTGTCATTTTACGATGAATGATGCATATATGAATCTAATAGTATTATCGAAATTGGTACTTATATATGATAAAAGTGCAATGAACAAAAAAATTCACACACATTCTCGTATATTATGTCAATATTGATTGTAAACTGGGCAGATGATTGTTGTGTGATTGCTTAACCATGTGCATTAGTGCTTCTTTCACTATGATTCTCTTGGATGGATTGAAAACAAGCATCCGTTACAGCATATATATGAAAATATGTTAAATGGATAAAGAAGAAAGACGAGCAATTTGATTATAACAAATATGTCAAGAAAGCAAATCTGGATTGAGAAGTTATGGAACTTGACAAAGAGAAGTCACAGTTAAATAGAAACAAAAAACATGGACATTTTATTATGATAAAATTTAGGAAGAAACCAGTGTATTGGTGTAAATTTTAGGAATGTTATTATTATTTTCACTTGTGACTAACATATTTTTTTATAATATTTTCATCTTCATTAATAGATAAACATCTGTACATTGAGACTAGAGCAATGAACAGAGCCAAAAAAGTACATCGACCCAACATGCGGAAAGGTCAACACAAGGGGAATAGAAGGATCACAAAGGGCAAAAAGGTCTACCAAAAGAGACAAACACAAAAAATAACCATTCTGATCTTGAACCGAAGAACATGGATCCGAACCTAGCGACAAAAAAATGAAAATCTACGTAAACTAAGCAAAATGTATTCCGATTCAACATCTAGATCTAAAAATATTGTTCTAAAAAAATATAAACATGTAGATCTACACCGCACTGAGTACCATTTCGACCTCTGTCGAGTATTTGTAAGAGTAATCCGCTTCAGTTCATGGTGCTATAGTTGATAGAAGACACATCAAAAGAATAATGATCAACGGATACAGAAATCACAAATGTGCAACCGAATGAAAAATAGTCCCATAAAAGATAAGGCCGAAAACCAAACTACGAATAAAAAGAACAAGAAACCAAGAAAAGCTAGTAAATGATGATGAGGAGGAAGAAGGAAGTCCTCAAGAATGAAAGAATGTGAAATATTTTTTCTATAGAGAGAAAATTTTAGAGAGAAGGAGGTGACTAAACACATAATTCACTAGAGTGTCAATAATGAAAAACTATCCATCGTACAATGCAAATGGAAAAATGAAGACATGAAAAGAAAGTTCATGAACAATAATTTTGTAACTACTTAATTGATTAGCTCCCAACTTCGGTAATAGAAAATTTTGCCTTGATAAGAATTACAAAAACAGAAAAAACCTATAGAAAGCCCAAACCGAAAAATAGAAGGTATGCCATCACCAACTCATCATTCATACTGAATTGTTACAAATATAATTTAGGGGTGCTTTCCATATTATTTTGTACACCATTTTATACCAAAATATCAATTACTTTATCAATCCCTATTATTTCATCAAACCATTTATTTTCATAAAAACAAAAATTTATATCATGACATTGGTTTTGCCATTGTTTTATAAATTACAAAAACATAATTTTATAATTAAATAACACACAAAAATAAAATTAAAAAAGAAATTATCACTAGTTGTTAAGACTAAGAGTAATTAATATACAATTTTTTTTCAAAAAAAAAAAAGTAGAAAACCATATTTTATTGTAACATACCTTGATTGTCTATTCAGCAATTAAGTTCGGTAATATAATTGGAGTCCTCTCATCCTCTGTTTTTTCCCCAGGCTCTTACTGAAATGCTATAAACCCTCTGCAACTCAAAACCGCCGCCGCCGCCATTCACCACCGTCTTCTCTATCTCATCTCTTTTCTCGCCTTCTCCTCCCGTTTGCCGTCGGTGCGTCGCAGTCACTTCAAGCCTGCAACAGCCACCGTCGGTCTATCGCTCAACCTTTCGAAGGCAACGATTTCCGTTTCTGTTTGGGTTCTTTCTTGGCCGGAACTGCTCACTCGTCGCCGTCGTCGATTTCTCTCTCTGTTGGTTATAC
Organism: Euphorbia schlechtendalii; assembly: GCA_949673415.1. NCBI lineage: Eukaryota > Viridiplantae > Streptophyta > Magnoliopsida > Malpighiales > Euphorbiaceae > Euphorbia > Euphorbia schlechtendalii. The sequence goes on along the minus strand of CATIWQ010916065.1, from coordinate 2,304 downwards.
ACCAGGTATGTATGAACCAAGTTCCTTACCTTGCCTTGAGTTTGTGAGGTTGGGGTTTTCTATTTGATGTTCTGATAATATTTTTTTTGAATAAAATTAATAAGTGAAATCTTGGTAAAAGTTCTACGACGGAAAGTCAGCAAAATGATTGAAATTGAGGAACTTTAGCTGTTGTATTTTTCTAGTAACTTAGTTACCGAGGCAATGAAAAACTAGCCTACACGATTAAGAAGTCATAGTATGGTGAAATAATTTTCATATCTTGCAAGTAAAAGAAAAGGGAGATTGGAAGAGTTTAGATGCTGAGGAAGATTTGCAGGACATGAAGTGATTAATTAATATATGGTTCCAGATTTTCAGCTTGACTGTAACCTCCCAATAGTCTCTGTTTTAGATAAGGAGAAAATAAGAATAGAGGGAATACCAATTCTTTTGATTTTGGGATGAGTACATTGAAAGTTGATCACTGCACCTCTTACCGTTACATGAGATCATCAACATCATGTTTTTCTCCAACTCTATGTAATGTGTCATTAATGTTCCTCATTTGCTGAATATTCGTTGTAACAGGGTTTATTTATATGCCTTGGACTGTAGATTTCGGTATGGTTTATGGCTATATTTTGAATTCGTAAACTTCATTTGGGAACTTATTTTGAGAATGAACTGTTTGAAATTTGGTTAAGCTCGTTATTTAACCAAACCGGGTAGAATATTCCGGTTTGGCTAAATTCAGCTACACTTCTTATTTGGTTTGTTTCGGTTAATAATTTAATACTTATACGGCGTGAGGTTATTTCGGTTTGGTTCAGTTGCAACCCAGTGCTCAAACCTACCATATATGATTGTTAAATGCTCTTTTTCACTCTCACAAGTAAATAGGTAACACCAATTGAAAGGGAAAAAATTTCTGCTTCTCTGCTGCTGTTCTTGCTCTTCCTATTTCGAGCATTGCTCTGCTGTTCTCTCTCTAAAGCCTCTACCTTCCACTCTCTCTCTCTCTCTAATTTCTCATCCTTTTTTCAAATTATATATTCATCTGCACTTTTTTTTAACTTTACTCTATAGTATTGGAAACTTCCTGCAATCGAATTGAATTTTCTGATTTTTTTGCCTCTGATACTTGTTAAGTTTATCTGTGTGTGTCGTGAAACTGAACTTGAGTTTTCGTTTTTCATTATTGTACTTCGTGTTTTAATGATTTATCTCATTTCCGTGCAAGTCAAAGCATTTTGGAAAAAATTGTTTGTTTGAAGTTGTGGAAGGATTTGAATGATTTTTATGGAGAAGATTTACTTGTGTTCTAGTTTAACAAATTTTGTTTTTTTGAAAACTGTAGGGGGCAAAATGGCTGGAAAATCTAATAGAGCAAGGAACCGCAGAAGCTCAAACGCTGCGAATTCTTCGGAGTCAGTTGTGTCAGCAACTTCTCAAGTGAAAGATAACCTTACTGCTTCAGAGTCTGCTCCAGTTAGTGATGCTAATGGAGTTCCAGCTGTGCCTGTGAGTGAATCTACTAATGCTGTATCAGATGGAAAGGAGATTGAAACAGCAAGTTCAGCTAATGAATCAAAGCAAGGTGAATTTGTTTGTTTGTCTTTTAGATATTTGGTTATTTTACACTGAATTAAGTACAGTTTTCTGCGGATGAATCTTCATGTTGAAATGCTATGTTAGTTACCAGTAATAGTTGGAAATCTAATTCACTGAAAGTCAGAATTCAGACAATTGTGTCTAATTTTTCGAAATTTTCTCTTCATTGCAATGATATGATCAAATATACAAGTTTCTTTTACGCAGAGACTTGAGAGGACAATTTTCTTATTCATATGCTGTTTCTAATATTAGAGGTGATAGAAACATTATGTTTGAATTTATAGCTTATGCCAGTGGCAGAAACTCATTTTTACTTCTCATTGCAATCCTATCAATCATGGCTTGGAATCCAACCTTTTTTCACAACTACATGGTAGTTTTCATTCCAAGTGTCTCATGTGATCTTTCATCTATGAATGCAGGTGAGCTTCATCTTTATCCTGTCTCTGTGAAAACACAAAGTGGTGAAAAGCTTGAGCTTCAGGCAAGCAATCTTTTCTTTTGTAGTCATGTTCAATAAAAAAACTTAAGAAAATAACAATTATTTTCTCTTTATTTTGTTGAATGGTGTTAAGATGCCTTGAATTCCAGCCCATTATGGCTGCTAAAATTGACTGCACATGGCTGGAAAGTTGCTGAAAAATAGCTGGCATTTGTGGTCTTGACAAATGGGCAAGTTGGTGGCTAGTTGGTGAAGTGGGCAGCTGT
>CATIWQ010915702.1:0-13850 GCA_949673415.1 Euphorbia schlechtendalii | reverse complement strand
TGGAATTCAAATATTCTGGATCAAACTAATATGCAGATTAGACTCATCTTTTGTAATATGTTATTAACAAAAGATGTATTTTTTTTGTTAAATCTTCGTAAAAGAGTTCACTAAAAAATATACATGTTAAAGTTTTCATATCATAGTAAAAATTTCTTATTTTTGCTTAAAGTTGTTGTATTACATGTATTGTATGTTCGTCGACCGTTACACGTTTGTTAATTAGAGTAGTGGACTTTTACCAAGTAGATGAACATCTTCTCTCTCCTTGTATCCTTGTAACTGCTCTCGATTTTTTTATTTGGTCCGTAATATAACTTCTGTGGCTAAAGAAAAAGAGTTCAACTATTTTATGTAACCAAATTTTTTCATGTTGGACCGGGGGATCGATTAAATTGAATTGTTTCTCTATTTAAAAGTAGTAATAGATTTTGAGTATAGTTAATGTAATGTTTATGCATGAACTCTATTAGATTATAATTATGTTGTATAAAAAGAATCTTAATTAATGTTACAAAACAAAAATGATAAGCAATGTCAAAGAGACCGGACATTGTAGGCTCAGAAAGCCCCCAATCTAAACCTAAGCTCTAGTCTAATCAAATATAAGCACAGATGTGTATAGCTATTACAACAGCAGAGAATTTTAGCAAATTGATGCCATCATTATATTATACAATCTTAATTTCGTTGAGGCTATAGAAGAATTAAATTAATTGAGACATAATAAAACACCAAAAATGAACCACATTATATGTGGATTATGGCATGTGATTTCAAGCGCAAAGTACGCACATTTTAAATTCTCTAAGCTATAAGTATGTGGACTTAAATACAGCTGGTACGTGTTAATGAATTGTAATTAAATATGTTAATGGGTTTGCATAGTGTCAAATTAGTGATTTAGATCAGAGTTTATTCAGATTAAAATAAATGGATGCAAACACAAATTATTGACTTGTTCCCAAACTCGTAAAGCATTAATTCTGGATCCCTGCATTCTGTTTTTGTGTTTTTCTTCCAATTTGCTGTTATTTAGATTAAAGTTTGTAACTGACTATCTTAATTTTTTTTATTATAGCACATTATATGAGAAACAATTAACTTGAAGTGTTAGGCCACTTTAAGTCACAATTTCAATCCTATATTGATGATAGCTTTAGGACCTATTTGATGCATGATAGGTGCAAATTATGTCATCAAAAGCTATAAAATATCGGGGTAAAATTGTTTATAAGTGAGCAGATTTTAAGAAGTCCCTCAATTATTTCAGGTTTTCTGTTGAAGAAGGAGGTCTCCTAGGCACTACAAGGAAAAGGTAAAAAGACGAGGAAAGGCGGGCGCTAGGAGGAGAAGACCGTTGCTGATGTCACCAGGAGAGGGAAAGTGATATGGTTGGAATGTAATTCTGTTTGCTTTTGGAAGAAACTTAGTTTAGGTTACTATAATTCTAGTTGCCCACTTGATTAGCAAGTGGGCATTATTATATTATTTGTAAGTACATTGGGAAGATATTTTTACTTGTTTTGTGGCTGTTTTTGAGCCGTAACCCTTGGTCCTTAAGGAGCCACGTAACTCTTTATTTTGGGCGGGAAAAGCTAAGGGTACAATCCCCTTGCTCTTTTGTTTTTCTGCCAATTAATTATCTATCTACTATTCAGCTTTCATCTTTTCCATTCTACTTACTGCCATTTTTATTGCTTTCATAAATTCTCTTCATTTATGGAGTTGGTTGAAGTATTAATGAAGAGGGGTGAGTAGTCTTCCATCTGGTTCAGTCTGCCTCTAGCCTATAAAAGGCAGTCTAAGGAGATCTTCCCTTCACTGTAAAGTATTAATTCCTTACTTGGTTTGAATGTTTGTGTGAATGAATGCCTTATTGTCTAAATGAAGTTTGATCTCTTTCATGCATAAGTACTAAGTGGTAAGGACCGATAGGTGATCCATTCAGTATAGAAGACCTTCACACATATATTTAAGATGAGATTGAAAAATAAATGTTTATATGCCTAGGGTTCCATTTGATGGATGCTTAACCAGATTTAATGCTACTTTGCCTTTCATATGAAGGACTCAAAAGTGAAATATGTTCAACTTAGTAAGAAACTAAATTTGCTTCATAGGCGGTTTATGGAAACAAGGTTAAGAGACCTCGGAATGGGATTGCTAAGCAAGGTCTTGTATTGAAAGTAGGGAAGATTGCCTTAGATTGTCATAAGAGTGGACTAAGCTAGAGCTTTTCATCAAGTTAACTTAAATCAATTTCCACTTCTTTTTTAATTATTGAAGCTAGTTTTAAATTGTTAACCAAAACCCTCAATTTCAAGAATACTCAATTATACTTCCATTAGCCCGTTTATTAGGAAATGTACAAACTGACTTAAAGACCTTCCTGTGGAATACGATGCTCTTGCTTGCCGCTTTACAATTTAACACTAGTATACTTGCTAGGTGTGTTACTTCCAAGTGCAACAATGCAGCTGTTCACTTAAATGTTATTAGTTATTGTTAGTTGTTGTTGATCATTTTTTTATCTTCGAAATCACATAAAACAATTACAAATATTTGATTACAACTACAGTTGATGTCGGAAAAAAAAACATATGCTCTTGAATTTGTCAAACACTTAATATCATTCCTAACTAATAATACTATGAGTTGCACCTGCTAATTGACCAAACCTAAAACCTAGAAACCAACGTGAAATGAAATATTTATCACAGAAAAATCTAAATTTATTAAAGAAATTGTAGGTATAATACATCGGGATCCCTTGAACTTGGTTCTGATTATTTTCATTTGCTATTCCCAAACTTTTAACCAAATAACCTTAGTTCCTGTAAAAATTACACCATTTTATTGTTAAAGTCACTTACCAGTTTTTTGTTAGAGAGAAAAAAATGATAAAATGTTAGCTTTTGATTATAAATTGTTAATTATATAACTAAATTGGTGATTGTAGTTAAGCTTGTGTTTTTCACATCATTAGTATCAATGATATGTCATATATGCATAATCAATTAAGATATTTTTTTTCTTTTCTATCATGCTTTCGTCTTCTTCGAATATGGATCCATTGCATGCATGTTATTCATCTCAATCTTGATAGTTTTACAGTTGGATTGGACTCAATTATCCATTAGATAAAAATACTTGTGGATCATTTACATGTTGATACCTAGATCTATTCTCTCTTAAGCATAATCAAAATGCAAATCCGATTGATGTTATGGCGTACTAGGTTTTTTTTGTTGCAAATTCTTGAAAATTTTAGTTGGGAGTTAAAAAATTATGAATTGCATCATTTATTTTTGTTGTTTATATTTGTTTTTTTTCTCCTGTGCCAAGTTTGTTTTTATTTCCCATTATGGTAAAATTTTGTTTCTCTAATTATAATCGAATACTTTATTTCATATACGTTATTTCTTTTACTCACGTATCAATCAAAATGTATCTGATTATCATGGAATATATATTTTTTGAAACAATCTCAGATACCAGAATTCGAACCCTGATCACCCATTCACCTTGTGGATGTACCACTCAGACTATGTTTCAAATATATTCATTCCCTCATATGTCATATTGTCACTATCTTTAACTTTTCGCTCTAATTGCTTGTCCTATTATTTCTTTCTCGTCATCAGTATGGCCTAATAGTTGATCTGATTTGAGTTCTCACTAAAGAATAATTCTATATATAAATTATCAAATATTCATTCATTATATCAAAAACCAGCATCAAGTTTTTCATCAGGTTAGTGGTTTTGGTTCATACGAGTATGTTCAACTATATTCAAATTAATTATATTACAATCTATTTCCCATTTATGTGACGAAAATCTAAATAATTTATTCAAATAAACTACTCTAATCAAAACTTGCAAATAATACTTTTATGTAACGCCATGAAACAATTTTCTTAAACAAATATACATGCATGCATGTCATAAAATTATATGATCCAAAAAAGATATGGCTGAGCGATTATATATGCATGTTATAATTCTTTGAAACAACCATTATTTTTCCTTTGTTACCATTTCATTAAATTCCGCATAATTTGATCATAAAAAAATAAAACTATTAAGATATTTTTATATAATTAATTGGGTTAGAGGCCGGAAAATAGATCCACAACCAACTAACTCAAATTTATTAATAAAACTAACATTGAGAAAAAATAATAAAAATACAAGAATGCGTTTCTCGGACAATATTAAGGAATTAAATACTTTATAAATATATACCTTGTAAGAAAATAAAGCAATGATGAAAAAAACCTAATACATAAACAAAATTACTAATAAAGGAATTAAATACGTACTTGTCCCTCATACCATGTCTAATTATATATCTTTATTTCAATTTTTTTACATGTGACAAACAAATAGGATAGAGAAATTAAAATGAGAAACAATTTGATGAAAATTTACCGTGTTATAATCTTAGTGGGGACATTCGGCAGAATTTTTTTCCCACCAAATCAATTGTTTGTGCTTAATAGCAACCGTCTAACTAGTTTTCTTCATATATAAATGTACAACTAGACTACAAATCATATATGAATATGACCGTGTGTTTGTTCCAAAGTTCCAACAAAACTATAACTGTGGAGACGTCACAGTACGAACTCCAAATTTATATCACAATAATTAATGACAATTTGAAACACAATATATAATTCAAGTCGCATTAAAAATATTAGCAGATAAGAAGACAAATAATTAGAGACTTTGGTTAATTTAGAATTTGTGAGCCGCACATTTGTATAATATCAACATATATATTTGTGAGCCGCATTAAAAAGTTGCTTAATTTTTATAATCTTTGTTTATATATTTTACATTCATTTGGATTAAATGGCAGTTTCATTGAACTGGACTGGACCCCAATTTGACTTCCTTCTACCCTATGCTCCAAAAAGGCAATACAATATGTCCATTTTACTTCCCTTTTTTGGAATATATCTTTATTTACGACAACTAGTTCTTGTCTTTTTGATTTGTGAGGATTAACTAGCTAGCTTGGGCTATATGCTATATATAATAAAGAAAATGTAGCCTAACTTTCATGATTCAAATCATTATGCTGTAACTTTCTCAATCAATTCCTTTTTATTCACGAAAACATTTACTATTCGAATTTATATACCTAAATAACAAACTCATAAACTTATATGGAAGTATAAGTATATTAATCCATAAATTTATGGACTTAGGGATGGGATTTAGCAACTTTACGTGTCTATTAATGCAACTCATCTAATTCTTAATATTAGTTAAACTGAGCAATAAACATTCTAACAATTAAGACACAATTGGATGGATCGAGCATTTTTCTAACATGATTCAGTCCATATTTTAGCACGGATCGACTATGAGCTAATTTGATCCGGGCCAAGTATAGAAAGAACAATTTTGGCAACTAACTGGTCACTGTATTCTGTAGACTATGTCATGAAAATTGGTGGCAAATACCCGAGCAGCCGCTGAAACAGCTTTGTGTTTTGAATACCATGGGCTTATTGTTTTGTTCAGTTTTATTTCAATAATTTTCATGTCTTTTTCTGACAAAGACCAAATCATGTTTGATTATCATATGATCTAAAACATAGTTTTATATGGATGGAATACTAGTACTATATATATTTGAATGTGAATATTGTTTAATGCATAATAATTCTGCTGTTTTCAATTTGTTGAATTGTGTGCACTTTAGATGCCATCCACACAATGTTTTTGTACGGATTATATGTTAAAGTATTTCATCGTCCCATTAAATATATATTAGCCAAAATTTATCCCTTTTATTGTCACATAGAGCGTGGCGCAGATTAATCTGGACAAGGCTCATTGAACTTAAATTCACTAAAATTTAGTCATAGCTAGTTATGAGAGGTTATTCTTTGTGTTTATGCTTATAAATTGTATCTGATTTAAATATGTACATTTACTGTAAAAAAGGTCACACACCCTCTAACTTTGCTGAAATGGTTTATTGAACTTTACAAAGTTTCAATTAACCTCCCGAACTTATTGAAAAGTGTACTACTTTGTTCCATAAACATTAATCCTCACCTCCTTGTTGGAGAGCAAAAAAATAAATATAATGACTTTTTTGAAATGCCAAACCAATTATAATTTAACACGTATCGTTCAACGATAATCATGCACTTTTACCAAGTTCATGTAACTAAAAAGAACAAGTGAAAGTTCAGTTGGCAATTGACCATTTAGTACAATTTTACGATATCTTGATGTATTTTACGATGGAACAAGTGAAATTAAGTGGAAATAGACCATGTAGGTCAAGTTTATGAGTCAGTGTATATCGCAAAAAAATCTTGATCCTTTTATTCGTTATAGTGTGGCTAGTAAAATTGGGCCCTAGATAAGGTGGAATGGGCTTTTAATGCTGGCCCAGTGGAATAGACACAATGGGAAATTACTTAGGAGTGTATCCCTTGTTTACGTAAAATATTTTTATTTTTATAATAATAGCAAAATATTTTCACTTTCCTCGTTTCATAAGTTTCTATTTTTTCTTTTACCTTCTCTTTGTATTGGCATGGTTCAGATATACTAACTCTTAGACCATACTCAATTTCGCAGGAAAACTATTTTATGAAAGCATTATACTTGGTATACGAGCTGTTATACCTGGTATACGAGTTTTTATACATGGTATACTAGTTGTTATACTTGGTATACGAACTATTTTATTCTTATATTCGAAGAAAATACTCAAATTTACACCAAAATCATACTATGAATGCCTTATACCTGATAAAAGAGCTATTATATCAGGTATGTTGAAAATTATACCTGGTATAATAACTATTACACCAAGTATATTATAACAATTTTATATACTTTGTAATTTAATGGGATTGGATTCGGTGGTAACATATCTTCATTTCAGATACATCTTCATTGATTTTAATATGTTTACTTGCTAATATAAACAACCGATTCTTATCATAATAAATGTTATACTTGGTATAAAAGATGTTATACATGATATAATACTTGGTATAAAAATTATTATACCTAGTATAAAGCTCATTGAAAGTCACACAAAGTTATAATATATTGAGTTCTTTGTAAGATAACATGTTTTGTTTCAGCTTTTCTGCTTCAACAACCGTTCTTCTTGATGTCCTTCACGTATGACTCAAAATCTGTGAACTTTCAGGCTCAAGTTTAACCCGCTTTTTCTTAGTTGAGGTTCTTCCTACTATTTCAAGCTTTGGCTTAATAACCGGAAGATTGTTGTGCATTTCCAAGTTCATTGAGTTCTTCATATATGCTGTTAGTTCTGGGATACGAGCTATTTACAGTCTCTTGTCTGAAGACAATACTCAGATTTATAGCAAAAAACCATATTATAAAGGCCTTATACATGTATAACAACTTTTTTATCGTACTCGACTTTCGCAGCAAAAAATCAAGTTACAAAGGCATTTGAACTTGCAAAATAGTTATTATGCCTGGTATAACGTTATACCAAGTATACGAGTTTTTATACCTGGTATACAAGTTGTTATACTTGGTATACGACAATCAGAATACTAAATTAAAAAGAAAAATGCAGAAAAAAAAATCACAGATCGATCATCATCATGATACAATTATGAACTGCTTCTATAAATGAAGCTTAGTAACTAAAACGATAAAAAAAAATGAATAATAAACACAAGATCATCATCATCATGAAAATATAGAAAAAACATATGGAGTAATAAATCAATCTGCTTCAAATCTATTCAAAAGAGACTAGAAGTGTTTCAATTATAAACATATAACAAGAAGTTGTTAACAAAAAATCTAATAAATAGACCAAACCTTTAATTAAGATCTGCAGCATCAAGGTCATTTTGTAAATTAAAAGGACCAAACAAAGTAGAAAACAAAAGGAAAAAGTTAGACCAAAGGTAGATCCATTTTGTAACGAAGAAACTTCAGATCACGATTAAAGAAATATATTAAATCTCATAAACGTATTACATACCAATATTGTGTTCTTCGAATCTACTAATGCAAAGGCACTAGGAATCACAATGGTTTATGAGGCTTTGATTTTGAGGAAGAAGAAGCCTTAAGATTGACATATCGGTTTTAAGGAAGGAGAAGCCACAAGATTGATAGATTATTTTGAGGAAGGAGAAGTCATAAGATCGATAGATCAACGACGAAGAAACGTCAAGATCGGCATATCAGCGACTAAAGGATCGACGATAAGATGAAAAGCGGAGTCAAGCTGCGGCGCGATGATTAGAGAGGAGCAGCAACACGACATCGGGATGTGAAACAGATTCGAGATGTGGAGGCGGAGAGGAAAAGGAAATTGCGACTGCTTTGCCAATTTAAAAGAGAAGACACAGATGAGACCGCAAAAAAGGTGAAAATTTTGAATTGTTGAAAGGAATATAAAGAAAAGAATAGAAAAGAAGATTCTTATAGCAAGAAAATATAAATTTTATATTATAAACTTTGCAAAACTGACACGTAGCATTACCCCTAATTATTTTGCTCCTTTCTTGTATTTCCATAAAAACCCCAAATTACTTTATAAATTTTTATTTGAGTGAGTTATAACTTATAACATGAGACCATAAGAATTCGGTTTAAATTTCATAATAAAAGAAGTCGGTTAGTATATTAAATTATTTAAGCTCAATTAAAAGAGGCTAAAGGGTATAATTGTAATAAAAAATTTTATAACAAAATTTTTTTTTACTTTGACGATTAGTAATCCCGATTGATCGACTAATATGGATTTGGGTACTACAGAAATCCAATTAAGGGGGTAACTCTCCCAAACCAACTTTTCTCCATAGACATTCTCAAGATTTGAACCTTGTGTGATATTTAAAGAATTGAGTTCCTCATCCAACTCAACCAGGTGATAATTAGTTAAAAACAAATATTGAGAGGGTAGAAGACGACAACATACTCATTTTATATAATGCTCTTATTTCCCAGTCATATATGATCTTCTATTGGCTTAGTTTACAATGACTGTAATCTTATCTGATATGCTATAAATTGTTTAGTTATCAACGATAACAACATTCTTAAATCTTAGTAGTTCTGTCCTAAAGTTGTGGTTACCTTGTTTTGGTCCCAGTAGAAGTCAAACATCCTCAAACTCAGTAAACCCCATCACTCTCATACCTTAATTACACCGAAGATTTTTCTCTCATTATCTCCTTGACTAGAGTTCTTCTTTCTTCTTCTTCTTTCTAGATCTATTTTACTTCTCTACAACCAATTAAACCGTCGGTCTACAAATGCTAATCACTTCTCTTCTACACCAGTCATGATTCTAACTGCCCTAACTTTCTCTACCACCCAGCGACCACCGATGCCTTCTCCGCCGTTCTTTGATCCGCCGCAACCTATATTTGAACCTTCTCTTGGACTCCGCTTGCTAATTGTTGTAGGCGGTTGCTTTTTTATGATTTTTATTTTTAGCTTCATCTATATCCGTCGCCGCAATGAAAGGAGATATAGGAGGTACATTAACGGCCTTGTTTTAGGTGGAGGCGGAGGCCGCTTTTCCCGAAGGGTACAGCAGGGCCTTGACGCGGCGGTTATCGGCGCTTTTCCTACTTTCCTTTACTCGATTATTAAAGGGCATAAAATTGGCATAGGGTCGTTGGAGTGCGCGGTCTGTTTAAACGAGTTTGAAGATGATGAAACGCTGCGTTTAATACCCAAGTGTTGCCACGTGTTTCATCCTGATTGCATCGATGCCTGGTTAGCGTCTCACACCACTTGCCCCGTTTGTCGCGCCGATTTGGTCCCCAAACCGGGCGATATTGCACTCGAATCCGATACTCTTTTTAATGCTGGCGACAACGAGGCGCAGAATGACTACCCAATCCGAATTTCGCATGAGAACGATCAAGACAGAGATGTAGTAGAACCGGTACAACTCCTGAATCGGCCGCCCAGGTCATGGTCAACTGGTTGGCGTCTCGGCAGTCATTTCCCGAAATCGCGATCCTCCGGTCACTTACCAGTTCACCGGGGAGAAAATATGGAGAGATTCACGTTACGGCTGCCGGAGGAAATAAGGAATCAATTGCTGAACAGTGATTTAAACAGGACAAAAAGCTGCGTGGCATTTCCAAGGGCGAGGAGTACAAGGAGGGGATACCGGAGCAGAAGTGGAGGAAGCTGGCTTGGTAAAAATTATTATTACTACGAGCGGTTTGAAGAGGAAGCGTAATCGGCCGATGAGATTATCAAATCTGAATCCAGTATAGAGTAGTAATTTAATTTAGTATTTGAAAATAGTATATATGGTCTGGATAGGATTAGGTTATTCTAGGTTTGGTTCCGAAGCTAAGATCGGTCAAACATGTACGAGGCTTCTTTTCTTTCAAACCTAATGATTCCGAACCTGGCGGAGGTTTCGTTTGCCGTGGTGCCTAGCTTTGACCCATTTTGAATTTTGCATACATGCTTTTTTTTGTTATTCTTCTCTTTTGTCCCTTCCTTGTCGTCTTCAAATCTTACAAGAATATCTATAAAATAATTTTAAGTTTTGAGCATGCTTTTAAATAATTGTGTCCGATGATGGAAATCTTTCATTCACTTAATCTCTCTCCAATGAAAATACCAATATTTCCTGCCTCTTAGTCTAGCACTAGTAGTAATAACCACTGTATGTTATAAATTCACAGGAACCTATCAATCATTTTGGTATATGTTATAAATTCACACGAACCTATCAATCATTTTGGTAAGACGATCAGAAAATCAAGAAGAAGAAGAAAAAGAAGAGATTGGTAAGGAAACGTGAAAAACAAGGTGAAATATAGAAAAAACTAAAAACTAAAAACTCTTTGGAATCCGACAATAGGTGCACAGATAAAAATTTTCTAAATTTGGTATGTGGTTTATTTATTTATTTCAATCATCTCAAGCATACATTCAATTTTAAGGGTTGAGATTGAATTTTAGTTGACAATGAGGATTACAATGGAATTAAATCTCAAACATCAAAACTGAATAAATGATTAAAAAATTGATATTTAAGGAATCAAATGCATAATCTATGAACAAAGAATTATCAATCCCCACTGAAAAATTGTTTCATACAATATCATGTCTATGAAATCATGAATATTTTATGTATGTGATTTTTCTATTGTTGCTTCTTTTTTTCCAAAGTAATTACTACTAGCTTCTCTACTAGTTTAATTGGCAATTTTTAATTCAATCCAAAAATGAAGAATAAATTACCATAGCATATGATATATAGTATTAAACAATTTAAGTAAGAAAAACGGAAATAAGTATATGTTGTCAATTCATTTTCCGTTGGAACTTGGAACTGCTTGTTGAATTACATGACATTTCCAATTTCTTTAAAAAAGTATTAAATACTAAAAGTAAATATTATATTTAAAAAATAAAGTAAACGTTGATAAAAATGTTAGGCCGAATTCATAGATAACCCTTGCACCGAGCTTAAATAGTTGGTTATCCTCTGATCTTAAAAACACACTCGATTATTTCTTAAACTTATAAAATACGTACAAATTTACTCTTTAAATGTCGTATGCTAGATATTATTGATAACAATTTACAATTTTCACGGGGGGTTTTTAGGAATTTGAGCTTGAAGTAGTATCGTAATTGCAAATTTGGCCCGTCTAGTTTATTATCTCCTCCGTGTATTTTTAAGTTTTCAAATTCTCATATTTATGTTCTATATAACCACTTCTCTTCAAGTTTTTGTTCCATTCTAGCAAATTAAAACCTAATTCTCTCATCTATTCGACTATTGCTTTCTTCTCTTCATCTCAATTTCTGTTCGATTTTCGTTCTACTTAAATCATGATTCAATTATCCATGGAATTGTGATCAATTTTGTTTTGATTTTTTCGATTTTGGAAGAGCTGCCCCCAAACTTCCTGTTAAATCTACTCCCTTCGATGCTTCTTCTTCTTATTAATCTGTAGTGGATACAGCCGCTACTTTAAATACAAGCATGCATAAGTCATTTTTTATTTTTTTTGTTAAACGTCACTTCCATTTTTTAAATTAATTAATTTTAGGTTATTTTGCATTTTTCCAATTTGATTTGGTTGATATATTCTCTGGGAGCTTAATTTATGTTTAAATCAATGGTTGTGCTCAAGAAATTTCTCATAATTAATTCCTATGTATGTAAAATAGATTGTTGATTATCACATTCGAAGTTATTAATATTGTAAGTAGAGTTTGAGGTTATTTTCTTAGATGTTGTGTTCTGTGAATTTAGAATTTATAGCCTTCAATTATAGCCGTCTTGATTTGTTTTACTAGCAGTGGCAGGATATCTTGGTATTATATTATAGAGACTATTTTGATACTTTGTCTAGCTTTGATTGGGACCTATTGGCTGTTGGAATGATTAACGAATGATGAAAAATCAAGCAATGAAGTTATAATTGATATTCATGTGTTACCTGCTTCTCATATCAGTTATATAAGATGGTCAATATGTTCTCTCTTACTTCAACTCGAAGAGGTTAGAGCGATACTAACATCCAACATTGTTTAGTTTCTCATGAATGTCATTGACATAGATTTTTAACAGAATTTCTATGATGTACATGACTTAATGTTAGTGTTCTTTCATTTTGTTTTTTATTTATTCGTTTACCTTTAAAGCTTAAGTTCATTGTGTTAATGTGATTGTGATTATGAAGTTTACATGAATCTAATGGCTCGCATCTAAGTTTTGTTAGATTGAGGGGTCATTGTTCCTTGAAAGTTGATCTCCGAGTCCTCAATCCTCAAATTTACTAGAAAGTATGCCTTCTTCCCTTGAGCCTAGGCGCGCTTAAAGCGCAAGATCAAGCCTTGGCACACTCAAGTCCATTTGTTGTTCCTGCTCCTTAGCAAATAACAATGACTTGTAATCTTGCAATTGCACAAAGTTTTTAATATTCAATCCTTCTGCCAGATCTCTTTTCATGCATTTCTTGCTTATTAATTTTTATATATTAGATATACATCTGTTATATATGTGATGTATCTACTGCAAGCGGTTTAGATATTTTATATTATATTATATGTCAATAAAGGGCCTTAGTGTGACTTAGAAATTACATAATAACACTACAATTAAATCGTATTCTGAACTCTGAGATAAAGCTTGACGAGCCATTTTAAGATATACTTTGTATTTCATAGTTTATGTATGTTCATTACTGTATTATAAAGTGATGGTTCCATATCAGGACGATTTCATTAATATATCTTTGTTATATATCTCAGATTATGAAAAAAAGGGTTAAGTACATTGTCAATAGTGCTTTGTTCCCTAAACCTGGATTGGATAATGATGTGGACCATGTTAGAGGAATCGAAGGGCTCGTCATTCTTCGAGATCTCGATTTGTTCTTCTATTGTGAAACGTAATTACGTTAATTATGATGACAAGAAAATATGAAATGGAAAATAAAGATACGTGAAATCTAGGAACCTGCAACAAATTAGCTGGAATATTGAAAATATGCTAAGCTAGCGGAACACCTAGCAGCTCCCCTAGATAGAGAAACGCAAGCAGAGTCAAAAAGTGAGAGTAAGTCTCCATGTGATGATTCCACGGTCAAAGTTCGGAGCATAATATCAGGACCTTTGGTTTGATTACATGATTTTTACCTTGATTAAAACAATTATCTCTTAGAATAAGGAAACTTTGATATTTTATTTTCAACATAAGAACATGAGTGTTACGTTACTTTTTTTGATTTAGATGGTGATTTACATTTAGTACGCTTATTAGCCATCTTTTAAGATGTGCATTTACATCCATGAATGTTGTAGTTTTTTCTATATATA
>CATIWQ010915685.1:0-11229 GCA_949673415.1 Euphorbia schlechtendalii | reverse complement strand
ATATTAAAAAATAATAAAAAATTTAAAAAGAAAAGGGCGTGGCCCAAAGAAATCCTTTGGGTCACACCCTTGCTGGAAATTCCAGCAAGCCCGAGTTAAGCCCCGACCCGGGCTCTATAAATACCGGGACTTTTTTGGATTGAAGGAGGCTCGAAATTTTAGGGAAAAATTCTTCTTTTTAGAAGCAAAAACACTGACAAACACTACAAAAATATTTTCTTTCATTTCTTTGAATAATTCGGATCCAAAACACGTTTGGATCCCGAAACTTTATGATTTTCAAATAAATTTTCTTCTATTTTTTTCAAAAATCCTCAAATATTCTCAGGTCTAAAACAAATTTAGAACCTGAGTCTAATTATCTTTCGGATAAATAAACACTTATTTTCCATTCAAACCACAATTAAACCAAAACGAACGAGGAACGCTCCCGGGGATCATACGGATAAGCCGAAGTGGATTCACTCCGAAAGGGTAAGCCTTTGAGATCCTAGAACTGCTGATTCCGTGCTCCTTGTCTACTACTTCTTCTTCTTCTGATTTTATCTGTGGACCTAGGCTTTTTATTATTTTATTGTGATTTTCTTTCTTCATCTGTAATTTCCTTATTAATGGAGATACATGCTAGAATACCCCTACGAAGGGAATAAAAATACATTCCCGGATAACAGGCCTCACATTTTGCCATGCGATCACTTTCATTAAATAAAAATGACCAACATATATTTGTAAATAAAATGAATTATTTTATCTCTAAATAAGAACTTTAAACTATCGATGTTTTTAATTAGGCTACACGAGCCTTCTCAAAATAAAATCGAACATACGTGCAAATATTGTGCTATATCTTATGCTAACCATGTGGATGCAGGTTAGATGTATGCCTAGGATTTATTTTCCTTTGGGTATTGCAAATATTTTTACGAAAATTGTAATTAATTGATTAGGCGGGCGACTGCATCCCCCGAGGTTATGTAATTTTTAATCTTTACTTTTCCCCTTTTATTTACCGCTTTGTGTATGGGTTTACTACTTTCCGCACATAAGTTAAATCATGCATAATAACTCGAAAAATGACCTAAGTGTGAATGTGCACAATTAAGAAATATGGTTTTCTATGGATGTAATATAGTGTGATCACATAAGAAATAAGCAACTTATCCCAGACCCGATATATGTCTTAGTGGGTCGTCTCCTCGACGTTAAGCCTCACATGACTCTAATTCTTGGAAAGAGCTAATCTAGGTGGCGACTCCACAGTAAGAGATGGCAGATTCAGGTTGGACCCATCTAAAATTTTTTTTACTCTTTCTTTCCAAAACCTTCCGGGTCCCCGACCCGATACTTTTTAAACACCCTGGTGGACAGAGCCTCTAATCTCCGTGGGCTCTCGGCCCATTGCTCTATGTCTCCCGCTCACAGTGGCGACTTCGCTGGGGATTTTTTCAAAAAACTTATTTTTTCAAAGATTTTGGTGCCGAAAATTGTTTATCACATTATTCCATTTTTTCTTAATTGTGATATATTCATAATTTCGCATTGCAATAGAGGGGATTAGCCTGTAAGTCTAAGGTACCCTATTACCTCAAAGCTTTATCATGTACTAATTTGCCTTCTTGAGAAAAGATAGTACTTGAGCGGGTGGAGCACTTATTGCCATATCGCATGTACCTCCCTCGTTAAAACCCATTTCGGGAGAGGTTTGGAGTGTATTTTAGTGCAACAAGAACCTTCTACATCAACAACCCATTTACAAACCTCATGTAAATAAACCATAGGCATTTTCCCTAGGGTGTTACCCAACAAACGACCATTCATTATATATTTCTTACAGGTGCGCTCTTTAGTATCCTCATGGTACTAAGATGAACCAAACTTAGCATACAGACTAGCCAAAAACCCTATGTGTGGGAGTTATATGGTTGGAAGATTGAACGTTACATGCTGTGTACTACGTGTTTACTACTTATAACTATACAAATGTCATGCTAACCACGAATTTTAGTACAGACACTTGAACGCACTCACTCATAATGCTAATATGATGTAACATAACATCTTCTCATCGTCATGATACCATATTGGCATCACACATACTTAGGATTAGTTGACATTTGAGATCGTGTCACCCTAAGACAACTTGAAACTACATAGAGTCATGAAAGATCATTTACCCCTTTTACTGCATGATGTCCACTTGACATCCGACACTTAGACTAGAAGGGGTAATAATATATCTTACACATCATCTTTGAGATGTCTACTCGACATCCAACTCATAGCCCACACAAGGCAGTCATATGATAAGTGTATAATTACACTTATTATCTTGATATTTTCAATCATAAAACGATGTGGTTTAGAGTCATTTTTATACTTCATATATAAGATTTCACATGGTATGTAGTCATTTTTTATGCAAGTGTAGAAACTGGGTGAATCTTGGGAGTAAAATGATCAAAGATGGAATTCTATGTAGAAAGAGTGAAAAAGGTGCAAAAAGTTGCATGGAACACTAAGAATTGTCTTAGGATCGAAGTTGTCAAAGATCGGCAAAGTTGCAAAGAAAAACACATGTCATGATCGTAACACCCATTCACGGTTGCGAATTGTCATCCTTCACAAACAGAAAGTTACCAACTATTGTTCACGATCACGATATATATATCGCACTCATGACTTGTTACGGTTTTTGGATAACTCTTCTCAACTTTCAACCGCTGGATAAGAATGATCAACCACCATCAACTATCAGACAAAAAGACACCTTTTGGAAGCAATCCAATCACGGAAAGGTGCATTTCTATTGAAGATGAGGATGAAACCTTGCATCCAATCACATTAAAGTGATGCAACCCTTCGCCAATGGACACTACTCTTCTTTTGGATAGACGTTACCCTTCGCACTCTATAAATAGAGTCTTAAACCAACTAATTTCATGTTTGATATGGTTGATGCATATGAAGAATCTGTGCATGCATAAATAGAGAGTGAAAATCATATAGATTTTGCTACGTTCAAAGTGTTAGTGAGAAAAATGTATAAGTGATTCGATTCTTATTTCGATCACTAGATTTCTCCACAAATTTGAGCGATTTTTGTATGAGTGTAATTGCAAAGAACTTATCAATAAAAGTTTCTATTCTTCAACATTCATTTATTCGATATTCACAAAGAATAGCATCCTAGCGGAGGTTCTGTACGAGTCGAGACCGAATTCAAAGTAGATATAGGAATAGCAGGAATTGACAACTCCCATTACAAGAGTGGATACAGTTTGATCAACTTTAGCTTTCACTTGCATACCTTATAACTTTACTTTATTTTCTACTTATACTTTCTATTTCAAAATTTATGATATGTCTATGTATCATAACGAGTATTTTATGTTGCGTCATTTATATTAATGAAGTTATATGCTTTTGAGTTAACTTTAAGAGTAGTTTTGGGGTTAACAAGATTGTGTATATTCATTGGATATGTAATTATAACGCTGTTTAGTGAGCCAACATTTTTGGAGTGGTAACTTGCTAAATATGGCTATGTGAGAGCGACCCATACTAAGCATATTATTATTGTTATCTAGGTTTTTATAAGTGTCATAATTCTTTTACCCTAGATTTAGAAAAGTCATTTCATGTGTTGCTCTGTGGTAAATTATTGAATATTTAGGCATCTAGAACCGTGTTTGTTAAAGTTATTTAGTGTATGAAATATTCTTGATGATTTTTCATGTTTTTCTCTACTATACTTGTTCTTAGGAATATCTATATAGTTTACATCTTCTCTAATCTATTCATGCATCTGCCTATTCATCAGTCTACCATCCAAACCCTACAATTTATCTTATTTCTTTTGTTCTGTAACTCTAGTTGGTCCTTAGAACCGAATTCCTTCCCTGTGGGATCAATATCTTTTAAAACTACATCGCAACTGTATTCTTGCAATTATCATCATTTTTCTATTTGATAAAAGGTACTGATAACACCTGTTCATATTTAGAACTTTCATATTATCAGTAGAAAAGTGACGAACAAGTTTTTGGCATCGTTGCCGGGGATAAGTCTTTCGGAATGAGTATAGCCAAAATCTGACAAACAAGTTTTTGGCACCGTTGCAAGGGATGCGATTTCCATGAAATCATGAGTGGATTTTGTAATGTTTAGTGACATTCGATTTTGAAGACAAAAAGAAGAGGGCAATTCAATTTCGCAACCAAGGTAGACATTATACCGTCATAAGATAGATGATGAGTACTTGGTTCAGGTTTGAAGTCGAAAATTCATCAAGCATGATGGAATCTTTTCAAGCAAATCACGTTTGGGCAGATTTAACATGTAAGAGAGTTTTCGATCCCAAAAATTCTCCAAATAAACTTATTAAGGATGAGTGTATTCTTCTACTCCACAAATACCTTACCACTTTGGTATTTTATCGAGTAGAGAACACCAAAGTCCAAAAGAGAGATTTGTTTGTTCTTTCTTGTGTAATGAATAAGCAAAAAGCATAGTTCATGGATATAATTTGGGACATGATGAGGAAGAATTCAACAAGCTTGAGGAACAAGATTGGGGAGGCCTAAATTATAATGGGTGCCCGAAACGAACTCCCCTATGTTCAATAACCGAGTGAGTACTTTCAATATATGGATGGGAATTACTTGAAGAATACTAGACATCTTCAAGAGAACGATGGTGTCTATTCTTTCTACTCCTACTCCAACTGCACCAAGAAACTAATTTTGACTCATGAAGATTCTTCTGTTGGCCCATCTGATCCAACTGCAAGACGTCATCCTAGCAAGGTTCTGATGATTGAAGAAGAAGATGAAGATGAAGAAGACGAAGCTCCGGAAAATTGGAAGGCAAGTATACAGGAAAAATTGGATAACTGCCAAGCAGAACTTGGGGTAGTGAAAAAAGACATGAAGATTCTAAATAAGAGTAATAAATCGATACTTCAAAAATTACTATTTTTCTTTAGAAAACAAAATTGTCAATTTACTCCTAGTTATCCGGATTCTCCTTCTCAATAAAAACGGATTTACTCTTTTCTTTACTTTTCTTTTTCAAAATTTTAGACTAGTTAGTTTTTTTATGTTTTTCATTTTTTAGTAAAATCTCTCACAATAAGGACATTGTGTTCTTTAGTATGGGGGGACATTTGTAAAAATCCCAAAAAATTGAATAAAATAAAAAATTGAAGAATGAAAATTTTTTTGATTTTTTGTTGTTTATACTTTATCCATACCTATACTATACTAACATATATTCCAATGTTATTGTGAGTGCTAGGTATTACAAGTTTGATGTTAGTGCAAATTTCGAACAAAATTTTTATTTTGAGTTTGAGCGCACTTTGAAAGTGTGAGCGCTTCATAGCACAACTATTAGCATTTGACAAGGATGAGTGGTGAGTAATATTCAAAGCAACATTTCAAGTAAGTTTCGATATATATATTTCAATGCAACATGAATTAGTATAAGTTGTATAGTTTTAGTTTAAAGCTATCGATAAGTTAGTAGTGGAGTAATATCTAATAGTGTTCTTACTATGAGTTTTATATGATATTCTTGAATACGTCCTATAAGTATTGAGTGTGTCTAAATTGTTGGGAAACTATAGCCATAATACTTTGAAAGTGATCAATAAAGGATGAGGGTATTAAGAGAGAAAAATCAAAAGAAAGAGAGGATAACCAATGAGTTATGCAAAAGGTGAGGAATGGTACGGAGTAAAAACTGTAACCATTCAATGAGTGACAAAATGAAAAAGTAGCATAGCACGAAAAATGGGTGCAAAGTACAAATTTGTACTTCAGAAAGATATGCTTAAAAGAAAAAATGAGAGAAAGTGGTATGGAGCATAAAATGCAACAACTAAAAAAATGGAGAGTGGTATGGAGCATAAAATGCAACCACTAAGAGTGTTTAGCATTCTAGGTTACCTAAAAATTCCTTGAGATCAATCTTTTTCAAAGTGTGCTCCCTTTGTCCATTTTACGTTATACTACTATACTTGAGAGAAGGAAATATTCGAGCAAGCATATAACGCTTTTATGAAGATGCAATTTGGTTGGCCCTCCATTAAGAGCAAAGGTATGCAACTTGACTATATAAATTGCACATTACTAATTTGTGGGAAATTTTGAACTTTTACTTGAACTTTATGCAACTTGGGAATGTGGTACTCACTACGATAGTCTTTCACCAAATGAGGTACGAACTTGAATTACTATTTTATACACTTATGTTGTATTTACCTTGAGGACAAGGAAAAATTTAAGTGTGGGGGTCTGATAAGTGTATAATTACACTTATTATCTTGATATTTTCAATCATAAAACGATTTGGTTTAGAGTCATTTTATACTTCATATAAAAGATTTTACGTGGTATGTAGTTGTTTTTTTATGAAAGTGCAGAAACTAGGTGAATCTTGGGAGTAAAATGATCAAAGATGGAATTCTATGTAAAAAGAGTGAAGAAGGTGCAAAAAGATGCATGGAACACAAGGAATTGGCTTAGGATCGATGTTGTCAAAGATCGGCAAAGTTGCAAAGAAAAATCATGAAGAAAAACACATGTCACGATCGTGACACCCATTAGTGGTCACTACTTGTCATCCTTCACAAATAGAAAGTTACCAACTATTGTTCACAATCGTGACATGTATATCGTGCTAGCGACTTGTAACTGTTTTTGGTCAACTCGTATCAACTTTCAGCCGTCGGATAAGAATGATCAACCACCATCAACTACCATCAACTGTCAGACGAAAAGACACCTTTTGGAAGCAATCCAATCACAAAAAGGTGCCTTTCCATTGAAGATGAGGATGAAACCTTGCATCAAATCACATTGAAGTGATGCAACCTTTTGCCAATGGACACGATTCTTCGTTTGGATAGACGCAACCCTTCTCACTCTATAAATAGAGTGCCAAACTAACCAATTTCATTTGTGATATCATTGATCCATATGAATAATGTGTGTATGCATAGATAGAGAGTGAAAATTGTACAGATTTTTCTACGTTGAAAGTGTTAGTGAGAAAAATGTATAAGTGATTCTATTCTTATTTTGATTACTAGATTTCTCCACAAATTCGAGCGATTGTTGTATGAGTGTAATTGCAAAGAACTTATCCTTAAAATTCTCTATTCTTGAACATTCATTTATTCGATATTCACAAAGAATAGCATCCTAGCGGAGGTTCTGTATGAGTCGAGACCGAAATCAAAGAAGAAGTAGAAATTGCGGGAACTGACGACTCCCATTAAAAGAGTGGATACGGTTTGATCAACTTTAGCTTTAACTTGCATACCTTACAACTTTACTTTGTTTTCTACTTATACTTTCTATTTCGAAATTTATGCTATGTCTATGTGTCATAAAGAGTATTTCTTCTTGTGTCATTTATATTAATGAAGTTATATGCTTTTGAGTTAACTTTAAGAGTAGTTTCAGGGTTAATAAGATTGTGTATAATCACTGGATCTATGATTATAACATTGTTTAGTGAGCCAACATTTTTCGAGTGGTAACTTGCTAAATATGGCTATGTGAGAGCGATGATAAGTGTATAATTACACTTATTATCACATTAATTTTATAAGATAAACACTGTAGTTTTAGTCATTTTTATACTTCATATAAAAGATTTCACGTGGTATGTAGTTGTTTTTTATGCAAATGCAGATACTAGGTAAATCTTGGGAGTAAAATTATCTAAAGTGGAATTCTATGAAAAAAGAGTGAAAAGGTGCAAAAAGATGTGTGGAACTTAAAGATTTGGCTTAGGATCCATGCTATCGAAGATCGGTGAAGTTACAAGAAGAATTCTGAGTAAAACTCAATTCACGATCGCGATAATCATTCGCAGCCGTGACTTGTTTACTTCAGAAACAGAAGATTGCCAATCAAAGATTCAAGGTCATGACATGTATATCGCAGTCGCGACATGGACGGTTTTCTGGTATTATCTTTTTAACTAACAATCTCAAGATAAACATGATCAACCGCCATCAACCATCATCAACTACCAACTAACAGACGCCTATCAGGAGTCAACCAATCATGAAAAGGTGCTTATCCATTGTGGATTATATCAAAGGTTCTCAACCAATCATAATGAAGAGATGCAATTTTTCACCAATGGATACAACCTTTCGTTTGTATAAATGCAATCCTTCAAACTCTATAAATAGGCTTCCAATCCTCTTCAATTTCGTGCATTCAAGAAGTGCAGTGGATTAGTGTGGTATAGAGTGGAAAAAGTAAGAGAGAGATATAGTGTGTGTGTAGATAGAGTCGCTACATTCTAAAGTGTTAGCGAGAAAATGTTTAAGTGATTCGAATCCTTGTTTCGATCACTAGATTTCTCTATATTCTCGAGTGATTGTTATATAAGTGTACTTGCAAATCACTTATCAATAAAAGTTTTCATTCTTCAATATTCGTGTGTTCGATATTCGCAAAGAATAGCATCCTAGCGGAGGTTCTGTATGGGCCGAGACTGAATTCAAAGCAAAAGCAGGAATTGTGGGAATTGACGACTCCCATTAAAGAGTGGATATGGTTTGATCAACTTTAGCTTTCACTTGCATACCTTACAACTTTGCTTTGCTTTCTACTTATACTTTCTATTTCGAAGTTTATGATATTTCTATGTGTTATAATGCGTATTTCGTGCTAAGTCTTTTATGTTAATCAAGTTATATGCATTGGCATTAAGTTTAAGAGTAGTTTTGGGGTTAACAATATCGTGTATAATCACTGGATCTGTGATATAACGTTGTTTAGTGAGCCAACATTTTTAGAATGGTAACTTGCTAAATGTGGTTATGTGAGAGCGACCCCGTACTAAGCATAGTATTGACGTTGTCCAGAGTTATATAATAGTCTTATCTCGTTTGCGCTAGGATTAGAAAAGTTATTTCATGTGTTGCTCTGCGGCGAATCATTAAACATCTGTGTGTGTTGAACTAGGTTTGTTAGATTATTCTAGTGCGTCGTAACATCTTTATTGAACTTGCATGTTTTCTCTGCTATACTTGTTCGTAGTGAAAATCTATGTATTTAGAGTCTCTCATCTATCACATATATATTTACTCAACTTTTCATTCTAATCTTCCTATCCAAAAATCTCAAAACTATTTTTATTTTCTTTTACTTTGTCTTTCCTTGTTGATCTTTAGACACGGTTCCTTCTCTGTGGGTTCGATATCTTTTAAAACTACATCGCAACTGTATATTTGCAGTTATTATCATTTTTTTATGTGATAAGGGGTATTGACAACACCTACATTTTTTATGAACAAGTTTTTGGCATTATTATTAAGGATAAGCCTTATGAAATGAGTATAGCCAAGTCTCATGAATAAGTTTTCGGAACCATTAAGTTATTAAACTTATCAGTGGAAAAGTGGTGAACAAGTTTTTGGCACCATTGCCGGGGAAGGCAATCACGTTCTAAAGATATCTTCCGGGGAAGGCAAGTAAGTTCTAAAGTTTTTATTTTTTTGTTTTATTTTTTACCATACAATTTTCTAAATTTCATTCTAGATGTGAAAAGATTTTGAAGTAATCATCTTTAGGGTGATTCATCATAATTTTCCGTCTTAATTGTTGACAAATAGAAGATTCTCTTCTATTTTTCCTATTCACGTTCATGACTATTTATCACGCTCGTGAATTCGTCTACAAACTTTCTGTTTTCAAAATTCTTTTAGTCACGCTCGCGACCTAGGATCATGATCACGACGCATTCAATAAATGTAGCAATTTTGGTAGTTTTTTGACAGTTTTTCTCATATCCTACATATAGGTTGAGACTCTCATAACTCTTCACTTAAGTTATCCAAAATTCCTTCTCTTTCAATCAAAAATTTCTTTTCTAAAACTTTGAAATCAATCAATCCTTTTCATCAAAATGGTTCACTCAAACAAATCTATTCTTATTCCTCCATTAGATCTGCAAGAATGGTATGAAGCACCTTTTCCAATTCATTCTCGAGAGGAAGGTGATCATTTCGAAACCATCAGAGATGCAGATTTCATTAGTTCTTATGTCATTCATAAGAATAGTTTCATTCAATTAGGAATCTATGAGAGGGTAATGTATTACCTTGGAATCCTAAACCTCGTTCTCTATTCCTCTATGAATATTTGGAATAGTGAAGATAACTGTAAGGAAATGCTGATTTCGCTAGTGTGGACTAATTCTAAAATGAAATGTTTGGAGTATCGACATCAAGGAAAGAAGTATAAAGTGTCAAGGAAGAAATTGGAGTAAAATTTGGGCTTCCCAAAAGATTGTAACAACAAAATGCTTCCTAGTTGGGATCCTCTACCAACATGGAATCACTAGACTGGAAAAGATGAATACAAATAGGAAACCGCCTATAGCCGGTGGATTCGAGACCCCTGTTTGCTCGCATTACACTTCTATCTAAGTAGTGCGCTTTTTGATAGGACTAGTTCAGACACTGTCATTCCTGAAGAATGTTTGTCTTAGAAGCAGTTTGGAATGGCATGCATGTAGATGTATCGGGGATTATGATGGAGACTCTTATGTCTACCGCAATTGATCCTAGTAGGATAGTATATGGGTGTCGAACAATGGCAAATTTTTTAGGATAAATTGGGAGATTGCCAAGTTGTGGAGAAGTCTTTACTGATGAAAATGAAATTCCAGAATTAAATATAGAAATTTTCTTCAAACAGGGATTTCTAACTAAGTGTATTGGAGAAAATGGGGTAACCTATGATTGGACATCATGGGATGAACCAGTTGAAGCTGATAAGAAGAAAGAAAGGGAAATTGCGAGGAAAGAAGGAAGTAGTTCAACAAATCTAAAATGGAAGTTGAACGAATTGATGGAGGAACAAATCTCTATTCATTGCAAGATTAGCAATATCCATATTTTGGTATGTGATGTTGAAAGGGATCCGCGGGAGTCACGTTATAAGATTGATCAGATGATTGAATCCTTAACTCTTGAATGAATAGTTTTCTTTTCTTTTCCATTTAGAATCTTGTATAGTCTTTTCTTTTAGTTCAGTTATGTGTTAAGTGTTTTGTTTGTTTGTGCTTTTATTGTTCATATGTAAATCTTTGTTTTTATAAATGAAAATTTGAACAACAAGACGTTGATGTTCAATTGCTATCTTCACCATGAATTCCCAAGGTATAATAGTAAATATTTATCGTTTGTATTTAACAAAG
>CATIWQ010915683.1:0-32596 GCA_949673415.1 Euphorbia schlechtendalii | reverse complement strand
ATACTTATAGGACTTATTCGAGATTTGCATATAAAACTCATAGTAAGAATACCATTAGATATTACTCCACTTGAACTTATCGGAAGCATTAAACTAAAACTATATAACTTATACTAATTCATGTTGCATTGAAATATAAATCGAAACTTACTTGGAATGTTGCTTTCGAATGTTACTCACCACTCATCCTTGCTAAATTGATAAATGTTGTGCACTAACATCAAACTTGGAAATACCTAACACTCATAATAATCTTAGACAAATGCTAGTAAAGTATAAGAAATGATAATGTATAATAATAAAAATTCAAGAAAAGTTTTCAAATTCTTCGATTTTTTAATTTTATTAAATTTTTTTATTTTACAGGATTTTTACAAATGCCCCCACACTTAAAGAACATAATACCCTCATTGTGAGACATTATAAAAATAAAAATCTAAACAAGTCTAAAAATAGAATTAAAAAAGATAAAGTAAAGTAAAGAATAAATCCGTTTTATTGTGAAGGAGAATCCAGGGGACTAGGAGTGAATTGACAATTTTGTTTTCTAAAGAAAGAAAGTAATTTTCGAAGCATCGATTTATTACTTTTAACTATCCAATTTAAGTTTCATGCTCGCTTTCCAATCTTCTAGAGCTTCTTCGTCTTCTTCATCATCTTCTTCAATTTCATGCATCGGGGCTTTTCCTTTGCCACGGTTAACGGATGGATTTAATGGTCCGATGGAAGAATCTTCTTGAGTCAAGTTAAGTTTCTTGGTGCGGTTGGAGTAGGAGTAGAAAGAATATACACCATCGTGTTCTTGGAGTAGTTCGATGTTCTTCAAATAAGTCCCATCCATGTAGCAAAAATACTCACCCGGTTGTTGGACATAAGGGAGTTCTTCTCTAACACCCAAGATTTTGGCAGTGATAATCTCGGCCTCTCCAATCTTGCTTCTCATGCTCGTTGAGTTTTTCTTCATCATATCCCATATGATATCCACAAATTCCACTTTTTACTTCATCATAGAACAAGAAAGAACAAACAAGTCTTTCTTTTAGACCTTTGTATTCTCTACTCGATAAAATACCAAAGTGGAAAGGTATTTGCGGAGAAGAAGAATGCATTCATCCTTAATGAGTTTGTTAGGAGAATTTTTGGGATCGAAGACTCTCTTACCCAATAAATTTGACCAAACTTGATTAGGCTGAAACAAATCTGTCATGCTTGAAGAATTGGCAATCTCAAAACCGAACCATTCACCCATCATCTCTTTCATGACGGTGTATTGTTGTCCTTGATTCCGGAATTGTATTGCCCTCTTCCTTGAATCTTCGAAATTGAATGTTACCAAACACTTGAGAATCCAATCTCGATTTTGAGGGAAGCGTAAAGTCACAAATTTGTTAGACCAAGAGTCGATAGGTAGACTTCCATCTCTTCATAGAGATTCAAAGTTTCCAAGAAGACTAAATCGAGGAATATCATCCCGATGATATCCAATTTGCTTAGCTTTTGGAATCTTTTGCCTTCTTCTCTTGTCTTCAATGGGAAAGGATAATCAAATTCTTCTTAAATTGATTGAGCTCCTCTCTTTTGTGCTGCTCTCTTCACATGAGTCATATTGGTTTGAAGAAAAAGGTTTGAAAAGGTTTAGATGTTTGAAGGTAGAAGATGAGAAAATCAGAAATTTCGAAGGCTTTTTAGAATGTGTGGTGGCTAGCGTTCAACTTGGACTTATTTATAGAGGTTTAATGAGTCTCTAATTGGTCATAAATGGGATTCTATCCATTTAGGCTCAAAAATAGTAGTTAATGGTGGTTACGAAAATCTGTTGCGTGTCAGTTCGTGATCTGTAACGGTTATATTTTGCCCATGTCACAACCATGAAGGCCTGTCGCGATTGTGACTTTCTTCACTATAGAAACAGAATGTTTTGATATCCAGTGATCACGAGGGCGAATTGGGTCGTGTTCGCGATCTTCTTTATTCATCAAATTTCTTCAATTTTTAGACTTGTACCTATAAAAACTTAGAAACACAAATACAAACAAACTTTGTTAAATATAAACGATAAATATTTACTATTATACCTTGAGTAATCATGGTGATGATAGCAATTGAACATCAATGTCTTGTTGTTCAAATTTATTTTCAAGATAAGGTATGCATCGTTGACTATTAGCTCTGAATATTTCTCCATATTCGGATTTCAATTCTAAAGCCCCATTACCAAACACTTTGATAACCTTGTGAGGTCCTTTCCAACATGATTTGAGTTTTATAGGGAACAAAAGAAGCCTGATATTATAAAATAGAACTCTATCCCCAATTTTAAACTTCTTTTCATGTATCTTGGCATCGTGCCATAGTTTTGTTTTCTCTTTATAGATCTTTTCATTTTCATATGATGATAAATGTAGTTCTTTTATCGCATTCAAATCCAACTTTCTTTTTTCACCAGCTTTGTTTAAATCCATATTCAAATTCTTCAAAGCCCATAAAGCCTTATGCTCTAATTCTACTAGTAAATGACAAGCCTTACTGTATACCAAATTATAGGGAGTCATACCAATAGGTGTCTTAAAAGCTATCCTGTAAGCCCATAATGCATCGTTTAACTTAGTAGAACAATCTTTCCTAGAATTCGAGACAATCTTTTTGAGAATCCGCTTAATTTCCTAATTAGAGATTTCTAATTGACCACTAGTTTGAGGGTGATATGGGGTTGCAATCCTATGATTAACTCCATACTTTTGCATCAAGCTTTCAAAAGTCTTATTGATGAAATGTGATCCTCCATCATTAATAATGGTCCTAGGAACTCCAAATGCACTAAATAATTGCCTAAGAAACTTAGCAACTACTCTAGCATCATTCTTACTATATGCGTTAGCCTCAACCCATTTTGAAACATAATCAACTGCAACCAGCATGTAATTATTACCATTAGATGTAGGAAATGGTCCCATGAAATCTATACCCCAAACATCGAAAAGCTCTACTTCTAAGATGTTTTTCAATGGCATCTCATCTCTTCGACTTATATTTCCTATTCTCTGACAATTATCACAGTTCTGAATAAAATCTTTATCATCCTTGAATAATGTTGGCCAATAAAATCCACTTTCCAAAACTTTAACCCTGTTTTTGCTGGTCCTAAATGTCCTCCATATATGCTAGCATGATAATGACTTAAGACTGAAGAAAAGTTATTATCATCCATACATCTACGAATAATACTGTCAGCACATACCTTAAATAAATAAGGGTCATTCCACATAAATGAACTAATATCCTTAAGAAACTTTTTCTTACCATTAAAATCTAAATCAGAGGGTAAAGTATGTGTAACCAAATAGTTTGCATAACCAACATGCCATGGACTAATAGTATGTTTAACAAACATTAGATTTTCATCTAGAAAGAATTCTCTTATATCACCAATTTCATCTATAGGCCCCTTATCATCTTCTAGACGAGATAAGTGATTAGCTACGATATTCTCACTTCCTTTTTTATCCCTTATTTCTAAGTCAAATTATTGTAAAAGAAGGGTCCACTTAATTAATCTAGGTTTGGCATCTTTCTTAGCAAACAAACATCTCTTTTTCTGTGGTAGTGTAATTGCATTATGCAGAGGACAAAGTGTGACTTGCATAGTAAATTGCATGCAAACTCCTTTTATACCTCTGACCTAGATTACAACCAACAGCAACATCACTAGCATCACACATCAATTCAAATGGTAGAGACCAATTTGGTTTAACTACAATGGGAGCCGAAACTAATGCTTGTTTTAAAGTGTTGAAGGCTTTTAAACAATCATCAGAGAATTCAAACTTCACATCTTTAACTAATAAATTAGTTGAAGGTTTAGCTATAACCGAGAAATCCTTAATAAACCTTCTGTAAAATCCAGTATGGCCTAGAAATGATCTTATTCCCTTAACATTTATGGGAGGAGGTAATTTCTCTATGATTTCGGTTTTTGCTATATCTATGTGAATTCCTTTCTCATCTATCTTATGATCTAATACTATACCTTCATTGACCATAAAATGACATTTCTCCCAGTTTCAATACCAAATTAGTTTCCTCACATCTAGCGAGTACTTTATCCAAATTCTCCAGACATACCTCAAAAGAATCTTCTTATACAGAGAAATCATCCATGAAAACTTCCATAATATCCTCCACATACATACTAAAAATAGTAGAAACACACCTTTGAAAAGTAGCCAGAGCATTGCATAAACCAAAAGGCATTCTTCTATAAGCAAATGTACCAAATGGACATGTAAAAGTGGTTTTGTCCTGGTCATCTAGCCTAATATGAATTTGAAAATATCCAGAGAATTCATCAAGAAAACAGTAAAATACATGACCCGATATCCTTTCTAACATTTGGTCTATAAATGTAAAGGGAAATGGTCTTTCCTAGTGGCTGCATTTAATTTTCTATAGTCTATGCAAACCCTCCATCCAGTTGTTGTCCTAATAGGAACTAAGTTACCTTTTTCATTTTGAACTACAGTAATGCCTCCTTTTTTTAGAACACATTGAACAGGGCTGACCCACTCACTATTTGAAATTTGATAGATAATTCTTACATCTAGCAACTTAACAATTTCCTTCATGTGAGGATTTAATCTTCTCTTCCTTTCTATTCTAGGTTTACTGTCATTTTCCAAATTTATGGAATGCATCACTATATTAGGGCTAATCCCTCTAATATCGAAAATTTGCCAACCAATACTCCTAATTCTACCCTTTATTGTCTCTAATAATGCTTCTTCCTGGAGACTAGATAGCTTACTAGAAATGATAATGGGTAGGGTATTGTTGCTTCCTAAAAATGCATACTTTAAATGAACAAGCAATTGCTTCAATTCTACTAAGGGTGGCTTATCTATAGAAGGTGGAATAGGATCATCTTCTCTAACTAATTTTTCAGTTTCAGAGGAATATTCTAAATTTTCAAGGGATTCAGATGTTGATTCTTTAAGAGATGTAACATGACAAATTTCATCTACGCATGTATCAATTAAGTTATCGATCATGTAATCACCATAAAACTTATCCCAATGCATGTTAGCAAACATTTTAACTCTAAACAAACACAATCAAAAATAAAATAAAGATATGCCAATATAAAAATGTATCGTATTCTCAACAATACCATCCTTAGAACGCACTTGCCTTCCCCGGTAACAACGCCAAAAACTTGTTCACCACTTTTCTATTGATAAGTTTAATAACTTTTACGCAAGGAGTTTAGCTATATATTAATGATGTCAAAAACTTGTTCGCGTGAAGTATAGGTGTTGTCAGTACCTATTATCAAATAGAAAAATGATGATAACTGCAAGTATACAGTTGCGATGTAGTTTTAAAAGATATCGATCCCATAGGGAAGGACTAGCTCTAAAGATCAAATAGGGAAAAAGGATAAAGAAAATATTATGTATTGATAATTTTGGATAGGAAGGTTAGAATGAAGAATGAGTTAATATAGATATGAAAGATTATAGAATCTAAATATATAGATTTGCTCTATGAAATAAAGATAACAAAGAAAACATGCAAGTTCAACAAAGATGTTACGATTCACTAAATTAATCTAACAGACTCGTTTCAAAAAACTCATATGTTCAATTATTCCCCGCAGAGCAACACATGAAATGACTTCTCTAAACCAAGCGCAAACGAATTAAGACAATTATATAAACCTGGACAACATCAATACTATGCTTAGTACGGGTCGCTCTCACATAGCCACATTTAGCAAGTTACCATTCTAAAAATTTTAGCTCACTAAATAGCGTTATATCATAGATCCTGTGATTATACACAATATTATTAACCCCGGAGCTACTCTTAAAATTAACTCCAACACATATAACTTGATTAACATGAAAGACTTAACACGAAATACGCATTATGACACATAGACATATCATAAACTTTGAAATAAAAAGTATAAGTGGAAAGCAAAGTAAAGTTGTAAGGTATGCAAGTGAAAGTTAAAGTTAATCAAACCATATCCACTCTTTAATGGGAGTCGTCAGTTCCCACAATTCATGCGTCTGCTTTGAATTTGTTCTCGGCCCATACAGAACCTCCACTAGGATGCTATTCTTTGCGAATATCAAACAAACGAATATTGAAGAATGAAAACTTTTATTGATAAGTGATTTGCAAGTGAACTTATACAACAGTCGCTCAAGAATATAGAGAAATCTAGTGATCGAAACAAGGATTTGAATCACTTAAACATTTTCTCGCTAACACTTATGAACGTAGCGAATTCTCTATCTATACACACACTATATCTAACCTTGGTCTTCTTACCACATCCACTGCATAAAATTTGTGAAGTTTGGAGCCCTATTTATAGAGTTCGAAGGGTTACGTCTATCCAAACGAAGAGTCACATCCATTAGTGAATGATTGCTTCACTTCATTGTGATTGGTTGAGAAGCTTCAATCTAATCCACAATGGATATGCACCTTTTCATGATTGGTTGACTTTAGATAAGTGTCTTTTCATTTGTAGTTGATGGCGGTTGATGGCGATTGATCATACTTATCTGGCGGTTGGTAGTTAAGAAGATAAAACCAGAAAATTGTCCAAGTCGTGACAGCGATGTACATGTCACCACCGTGAATCTTTGATTGGTAGACTTCTATTTTGAAGAAGAACAATTCCATGAATGATTGTCACGACTGTGAATTGCATTTTTCTTCAGAATTCTCCTTGCAACTTCACCAGTCTTTGACAGCTTCGATCCTAAGCCAAATCTTTAAGTTCCATGCAATCTTTTTGCACCTTTTTCACTCATTTTTCATAGCATTCCACTTTTGATCATTTTACTGCCAAGATTTACCTAGTATATGCATTTGCATAAAAAAAACAACTACATACCACGTGAAATCTTTTATATGAAGTATAAAATTGACTTAAACTATAGTGTTTAGTGTGTAAAATTAATATGATAATAAGTGTAATTATACATTTATTAGTTGCAAAAGGGTACAGTAAAAAAGAAAGCATTGACTATAATGAAACCTTTTCATCGGTGGCCATGCTGAAGTCTATCAGGATACTCCTTACCATCGCCGCTCATTACGGTTATGAGATTTGGTAGATGGATGTGAACACATCATTCCTTAATGAGAATCTGGACAAGGATGTGTTTATATCATAACCTAAGGGTTTTAAATCAAAGGATGGCTCAAAGATATGCAAATTGCAGAATTTCATTTATGGACTTAAGCATCGAGAGTTGGAATATTAGGTTTGACGAGACAATCTAAGAAATTTGTTTTGTGTCAGATGCTAATGAGCCCTGTGTATATAAAAAGGCCAATGGGAGTGCGATCGTTTCCCTTGTATTATATGTCGATGACATATTATTAATAGGATACAATATTGCTTTTCTTAAGAAAATTAAGTCATGGTTGGCAAAGAAGTTCTCCATGAAAGAACTTGGAGAAGCAGCTTTTATACTTGGTATAAAAATCTACCGAGATAGATCTAGAAGGATGCTAGGTTCTCGCAAAGTCCGTACGTAGACAAGGTTTTGGCTAGATTTAACCTTGAGCAGTCAATAAAGGGTTATCTCCCAATGTCTCACGGGATTAACTTTTATAAATCTGAGTATCCAAGAACAGAAGAGGAGAGACTGGCATGAATGGATTTAGCTGCTTTTGAAGCAGCTAGACAAGCTATCTAGCTTAAGTGATTAATTGGTGATCTCGTTGTGGTGTCCAACATTGGAAATCCAATAGCGGTCTATTAATATAACAATGGGGCTATTGCTCAAGCAAAGGAACCATGGTCTCGTCACAAAAATGAACATATACTCAGAATGTACTATCTCATTCAGGACATGATAGCTAAAAAGATCTAAATTTAGAATACATCCCAGCGGATCAAAATCTAGCGGATGGGCTAACTAAGCCATTGACTCAAGTTAAACATGACTATCATGTTAACGAGTATGGCATGAGGCACATGGTTAATTGGCTCTAGTGTAAGTGGGAGATTGTTAGACATGATGTATGCCTTAGAGGCAATTAGGGCGATATATCTTTATTGGCTATAATGTACTAATGGTTTGGAATTATTATTAATAATAATTAAGGCATCTATGTTTCTTATTAGTGCTTTCTGTTTATTTATATATCTCGCTGATATCATATATGTATAGTATTAAATATGTATATGCGTACTGATGAGATAAAGTCCATTACTACTTCATTGAGTAAAAGTGCGAGGACATAGTGGGAGCTATGTGGTGTGAGAAATGCACATACGTGTTACTATAAATAATCTAAATATCCCTAGTCATAATTGAGACTGGACATCAATGGAACAGACAGACTAGCATGTATAGACTTACTCCTTGGATTACATCTAAGTAGCCGATCTCACTAGGTGAAGATGGTACCTTGAGTTAACACATGAATGTATTCGGGTAATACATTAGAGACCGCTATGAGATAAACACTCGAAAATAAACTATATTTATGTTTTTATGTCATGTCTCATTGCAGTAGCAGTACAAGTATCCTCAAACCTGAGATACTGGTTACCTTATGTAAGAGTTACTACACTTTAGGTCATACTTATTCATACCCTGGCAATCAAGATGATACGAGTGATTACGTGTATAGTGATGATCATATGTTGGTAAGTCGAGTAGTCAAGACTTGATCTATCGCTCCTGATCTATTTATATAATGTGATATGTACCTTAGGGCTCCGTGTTGAAGTGATACACTCATAATCCTCTGATCAGAGTATAAGATTGATAGATCGGGTTTCTAGTCAATCTTGATACATAATGGCCGAGTGGTTCTTCTATAACAAGTATAATTCTAGGATAGCTACCGCTATTACATGAGCTAGCAATTAATCTGAGCTTAATAAACTGATAGTACTTAACCTGATGGAAGGAGTTTATTTTATTGGTTACTACTACAGAATCGGATCAAGTCACAAGCACGTGACGTTCAAAGTATCGGGGGATCATATGCCTTTGTTAGAAAGCCCATTTGATCATCTATAATTATTGGGTTCCATATCATTCTAGAACACTGAGCTTAAAGGTTCCTAAATGGGAAGCTAAGTTTAGGTTAACCTCTAAAGGCTCAATACTTTGGGATCCTATGAGGTCACATACTTTGGGTCTTTATCGGACTAAGTAAAGAACCTATAGACTGGGCTAATACCGAGAATACCAGTTGTCAAATTTGTTAGAAGAGTTATTAATTGGTTGGACCGAATTAAAAATTGAAGAGAAGAAAGAGTAAACAGGGAACAATTACACAGAACAAAGCAAAGGAATTTTTCTAATTATGAGTGGGCCCCAAACAAACACGTGTTGTTTGAAGTGAGGCCTACGTGGTTGCCTCGTGAGCTAAAAAGTTCGCAGGTTGCTAGCAGGCGAGCAAGCCCCCATGCGCTACTCGTGGCAGCGCTTGCACGGGTCGCAAGCATGGGCTTGCCTTGCGTAACCTGTGTGGGTTAGCTCTCGGGTCACCCTGACCCGTGTGGCTAGCCCAATAAGGGTGGGATGGGAATATTCCCATCCCATCTAGTAATTGAGGGGGAGTCTAACTCTCCCCCTTTTCCCTATATATAGGCCTCTAGTTCCTCTTTATTCAACATATATACTCTTCAGCTCAGCTTTTTCTCTCTGAGTTCGACATCTCTCTCTTCATTCGTTGTGCAAGATCCTCCATAAGTTTCTCCAAACAAATGAAGAATTCTTTTGAAGGCTCTTTCTAAGTGAACCTTTTTGGTTTATTTTCAGGTTGGTTTTTGAGTGATCTAATAGTAACTGTTTACTAACGGGTTCTTCCTCAATGAGGTTTTTGTCGGTGAAGATCCATGTGGATCAATCATAGAGGCTCTCCTAGTTTGGAAGCTCGTACTAACGAAGTTTTGTAGAATTTCTCTAAGGGAGCACCGTCACCAAAAGAGAGAAAGCACGCATTAATTGGTAATGCTAGAAACTTAGATGCTAGGTTTCTTTTATAAGCTTTATAAACCTAAAAGCATCTATGGAATGTTTTGACTTAGATTATATCAATCATAGCATGCTTAAGTGATCCTTTGGTTAATTTTAAGTTTTGAAATTCTGCCTTACGAAGTTTGCATGTTCAATTACTATCTTGATTAATCAACACATAATCCTTTATTTTTATGTTTGGTTGAGCCTATGGTCGAGTATGCTAGAAATAAACCCTCTTTTGGAGGAGGTCTAGTTTTGAATTTTTGGCAATGAATGATGAAGTTTTGCCGAGTATGTGGATTTTTAAATCTAAATCGTGTAGCTTCAACACCATGATAATATTTATTACGGATTAAGAAATTAGTATTGACATTATGGCAAAAAACATTGCTTTTAATGTTGGGTTTGTCTATGGTAGTGTCAATGTTACGCAAAGGGTTGGTCTTTATGAGTCCATTAGTGTGGAAATAAATTCTATAGATAACAAATGGATTTGGATTGGTGTTTTTAATGATGTTTTGGGGGCACATGAAAAGCATGGGAATCCTCCTATGTAACTTTCGTGTAACGAGTTTCGTGCCTACTTAGATAGTTCTCGTTTGGTGGACGTGGCAACTTCAGGCCCATTGTTCACTTTTTTAATGGTAGGAGAGGTGCGAACAGAGTTGATTGTGGTTTGGATCATGCTCTTATTACTTCTGATTAAACTACATTATCTTCTTGCAAATGTTTGGTGTTGGCGAGACATTATTCGGATGACTATCCACTGTTATTTGAGGGGATGGACTATCATACAATCTAGGATTTCAAGATTTTATTTTCAATCAATACAGATAGCACATCATTCATTAGAGAAAGTGATTTTTGATCATTGAGATGGCTTTCCCAGCTCTTCCCCTACATAATTGCTTATTCACAAGTTGAAGACTCTTCAACCGATTTTTTGAACTTGGGAAAAAGAGGTGTTTGGTAACTTGGATACTAATATTGAGAAGAGTCAGGAAGTACTTTTGAAAGTCCAAACCGAAATTGCCTTGCATGGTATTTCCAAAAATTTGATTAGTGAGGAATTTAACGCGCATGCTTAGTTGGATTTTCACATTTAGTAAAGGGAGATATATTTTCATAGAAAAGTGGTGTTTTCAGGCTTAAAGATGGTGGTCGCAATTTGAATTTTCACACAAAGTAGCTAATGTTCAAAATTTTATGGGAGGCATTCATTTCATAGTGGTTGATGGTGTTATTTCATCCAATGTTGAGGTAATTTCGAATCATGTTGTTGAGTATTATGAAGCCTTGTTTTGTCGAGATGATAGCATTGTGGTGGATAAGAACCTGATATCATTGGTTGTTCCATGGCTAGTTACGGAGGTGAAGAATATCGGTTTGATAAAAAGGCATCGACAAATTTTATCAAGCAAATTATTTTCAAAATGGATGGTCAAAGTGCACCAGTTCTTGATGGTTATACATGTATTTTCCTCCAAAAATATTGGTCGGTAGTAGGGTGCGATGTTTGTAAAGTGTTTATTCAAATTTTTTGAAACAGGTTTCATGTTACTGAGTTTGAATTCAAGTGTCATGGCACTTATTCCTAAGATTGAGGATGCTCAAGGGTTGAGGATTTTCGGCCGATTGCAATGTCAAACTTCATGTTCAAAGTTGTTGGTCCTTAGATGGCTTACTTGCACAACAGAGGGGGGGTGAATGTTGATCTTGGTCACTTTTTAGATTTTATAAAATATATACCAAGTTTGAGTTTTTAGATGCACGTGTTGAGTGATGCGTGCTGCGTTGATCTAAAAACTTATAAAATGCTTAGCTTTGCTGGCATAGTTTATCTTCAATCATATGTTGAGTATGCTACTTAGAACGAATTAGTTTTTCAAGAAAAAAAATTAAATGATGAATGAGAAATGTGATAAAGGTGCAATTAAGGTTAGAACTTCAACACCTGAGATTTATCCTAGTTTGGCCCCTAGCCTACCTCCAGTCCCTGGATTCCTTTCTAAGCTTTAATCCACTAATAATTGCATTCCTTACTTAGTCGGAGAAGCCTTTACAAAGGGTAGACTCTTTTACAGAAAGTACCTTTCTTTCTAATTACCTCTCAGAACATAGTTAAGGTACCCTTCCCAAATCATCACTCAGTTTTCTTATAAAAAGAATTTCAAACAAAGAATTCAACTTATAAATTATTGAATCCTTTACAATGTTAAAACTAAATAGATTTCTCTCTATTACAACCAGATAAGGAATTCTATTATTTGCTGATTGCTTGATTTGGAATTTCTTGAAGCTAGGAGTAAATGAAAAAAGTTTCAGCTCTTTAAGAAATTCGAGGTGATTCACCAAGTTTGAACGTCTACTCTAGTCTTCTATTTATAGTTGAAGCTCTTGGAATTAGCCATTGCAAATTTCTCATCCTGATAGCTCTTTAATTTATCTTCTATTCAAATCTTTCGAATCTTCCCGTTGGAGATAAATTCCAAGATGCTTAGAGATAGAGATTTCGAACATTGAAGCACGATATAAATCCATTATAAAAAACTTATTTATCTTCTAGCAATTTGTTATGATAGAGAGGTGCGCGAGTTGAAACATGGCATTCTGCCATTAGTTGACTTTTGGACGTTTGCAGTGGTGTGCAGAGACATTAAGAAAAGACACATGCCAGAGGATTCCTTTTATCTTAGACTTTAGTGAGAAATCTTCAACATTCCATACTAATACCTTTTGAGTGTGAGGACCACTAGAATATCTTCTTTAATTTCAGCACTTTTTATCCTCAAAAGCATCAAAGGTATATTTTGTTTCTCACAAAAAATGTTAGCAGCATAAGTGTCAAATATTATCTAAGTGTTTAAGAATTACAACTTTTTATTTCTAAAATGCTATCTCAGCCCACCTGAGTAAATATCTTTATAAACTATGTAATACTCAGCTCAGCTCAACTTTTCTTACTCTAAGCCATAACTTAAGTAATTACTTGGTAAACTGAGTTGTTTTTCCTTAAAAAGACTCAAGCAAACTTCATTAAGTAAGAGTATACTTAGTACTCAATTAATTTCACTATCCGAGTTAGTTTGTTATTTCCAAAATGTTAAAGTACAGTTAAGTACTTTTAACTTATGTTCAACAATCTCCCCCCTTTTGGATAGATGATAAACTAGGTAGTAGAAGATATTAATTGAATAAGTAGTTTTAAGGATATCGAGATACCTGATAAGAGATTCAAGACTCCCACATGTTGAGTGACTTTCCGTAATCAACTTGAGGTCCCCCATGTTGAGTGAGTCTTCTACAAGCAGCTCAACCTCCCCCATACTTAGAGGATTTTTCTTCATTTTGGGACTTTATCTTACTTCAACTTTTCTCATTAGTTGGTCTCATTATTTGTGGTCCTGCATCAGATATTCAACCATATAGCAGAGACATACTTAACAACACATACTTAGTTAAAAGCTCTTAACTTGACTTGATGGAGAAAATTGTAATTTTATTGATTATAAAAAATATACTTAGTCAGTTCACAAATAGCGTTCTGAACTAAGATTACATGAAGTCTTATTACAAGTTTTAAGAACCTAGTCTACGGCTACTACGGTCCTGAGAGCTACTGGTTAATCAAGATAGTAATTGAACATGCAAATATTGCAAGG
The DNA here is from genome assembly GCA_949673415.1 of Euphorbia schlechtendalii. Classification (NCBI taxonomy): domain Eukaryota; kingdom Viridiplantae; phylum Streptophyta; class Magnoliopsida; order Malpighiales; family Euphorbiaceae; genus Euphorbia; species Euphorbia schlechtendalii. The sequence continues at coordinate 18,927 of CATIWQ010915683.1, read as the reverse complement.
CATAATTTCAAAACATAAAATTAACCTAAAGATCTCATAAGCGTGCCATGATTGATATAATAAAAGTTAAAAGGTTCCATAGATGCTTTTAGGTTTATATAACTTATAAATGAAGCCTAGCAACTAAGTTTAGAATGTTACCAGTTGATGCGTTCTTCTCTTTCTTTTACATGCGGTGTTCCCTTAGAGCAATTTGGCAGAACTTCGTTAGCACGAGCCTCCAAACTAGGATAGCCTCTATGATTGATCCACGCGGATCTTCACTGACCAAAACCTCGTTGAGGTAGAACTTATTAGTATACAGTAGCTGCTAGACCACTCAAAGACCAGCATGAAAATATAAACTGAGAAGGCTCACTTCATTTAGAAAGAGTCTTCTAAAGAATTCTTCGATGTTTGAAGAAACTTGTGAAGGATCTAGCATAATGAACTCAAAGAGAAAGATTGAGCTGAAGTATTGAGGAAAGGAGAATGGGAGGCCTATTAATAGGAGGAAGGGAGTTCAAAACTCCCCTCAAAAACCAATGTGGGATGGGATTTTTCCCATCCCACACGTTGGTCGGCGCGTGGAGCTATAAGCCATGCACACAGCTCGCTTATGTGGGTCATGCGGCAGCTTGCAAGGGAAGCCCTAATGGGATTGCTGGCTAACCTGCAAGCCAGGCTTGCAGGTTACTAGATGGCCTGCTACCCATGCACTAGCAACCCGTGAGCTTTGTAGCTCACGGGGCAGCCACGCTGGCCCCACCTCGAACAACCTATGTTCATTAGATCCCACTCGCAACGAGAATAATCCCTTGCTATGCTCCGTGCAGTTTTTCCCAAAATTCTCCTTTAATCCTTTTAATTATTAATTTGGTCCAACCAATTAATAATTCTTCTAATGAATTCGACAAATAAATTTTTTCGACATAGACACAGTCTATAGGTTCTTTACTTAGTCTGGTAAAGACCCAAAGTGTGTGACCCCATAGGATCCCAAAGTATTGGGCCGCTAGAGGTTAACCTAAACTTGGCTTCCCATCCAAGAACCTTTAGGCTATGTGTTCTAGACTGATATAGAACTCGATAGCTTTAGATGATCAAATGGGCTTTCTAGCAAAGGAGTATGATCCCTCGATACTTTGAATGTTACATGCTTGTGACTTGATCTGGTTTTGTAGTAGTAAACAATACAATAAACTCCTTCCATCAGGTTAAGTACCATTCAATTTATTGAGCTTTGATTAAGTGTTAGTTCATGTAATAGTCGTAGCTATCTTGGAATTAGACTTGTTCACGAAGAGCACCACTCAGCCATTATGTATCAAGATTGACTAGAAACCCATTCTAACAATCTTATACTCTGATCAGAGGTTTATGAGTGTGTCACTTCAGCAAGGGGCCCTAAGGTACATCTCCCACTATATCACTATATCAGAAGCGATGGATCACATCTTGACTACTCGGATTACCAACATGTGATCGTCACTATACCCTAATCACCCATATCATCCTAATTAACAGGGTATGAATAAGTATGACCCAAAGTATAGCAACTCCTACACAAGGTAACAAGTATCTTAGTTTTGAGGATACTTGTAACCTACTACAATAAGACATGACACCAAAACATAAAGATAGTTATTTCCGAGTGTCTGTTTTATAGCAGTCTCTAATGTATTACTCGAATACATTCATGTGTTAACTCAAGGTACCACCTTCAGCTCGTGAAATTGGCTACTTAGATCTAATCCAAGGAGTAAGCCTACAGTGCCAGTCTATTTGTTCCATTGATGTCCAGTTTCAATGAAACTACAATTAGGGATATTTAGACTATTCATAGTGACACGTATGTGCAGTTCTCACACAACATAGCTCCTACTATGTCCTCGCCCTTTTACACAATGAAGTAGTCATGGACTTTGTCTCATCAATGCACATATACATATTTAATACTATACATATATGATACCAGTGAGATACATAAATTAATTAAAAGCATTGACAAGTAACAAAGATGCCTTAATTATTATTAATAATAATCAGAAACCTTTGTGCATTATAGCTAATAAAGATATATCGCCCTAATTACCTCTAGGGCATATATCATGTCTAACATTCTCCCACTTGCACTAGATCCAATTGCCCATGTGCTTCATGCCATACTCGTTAACATGCTGGTTATGTTTAACTTGAGTAAATGGCTTAGTTAGCCCATCCGCTAGCTTCTGATTCATAAGGATTTATTAAATTTATATCTTTTCTGGCTACCATCTCCTAAATGAGATAGTACTTTTTAAGTATATGTTCATTTCTTTGATGAGAACGTGGTTCCTTTTCTTGAGCAATAGCCCCATTGTTATCGTAATAGACCGCTATTGGATTTACAATGCTAGACACCACACCGAGATCATCATAAATCCCTTAAGCTAGACAGCTTGCTTAGCTACTTCTGAAGTAGCTAAATACCCCTTCGTTTAACATAAACAAATATCTTGACAAGGACTATTAATCATCTCTGTCAGATAAAAAACTCACGTCGGTGTATTCCTTCAAAGTGAGATCACCTTCTCCATATACTAAAAACATATCCTTAGTCCTACGTAAGTACTTAAGGATAGTTTTAATGGCCATCAGTGCTTTTCACTTGGGTCAGATTGAAATCTGCTCATGACACTTAACACATGTGAGACATTAGTCCAAGTGCATACCATAGCATACATGATAGAACCTATAGCTAAGGTATAGGGTATTCCATTCATGTGTTATCTCTCTTCTTGTATTCTCATACACTCAAATTTAGAAAGGTAAATCCCATGAGACATTGGGAGATAACCCTTTCTTGACTGCTCAAGGTTAAATCTAGCCAAAACCTTATCTATGTATGTACTTTGCGAAAGACCTAGCAGCCTTCTATATCTATCTCGGTAGATCTTTATACCAAGTATAAAAGTTGCTTCCCCAAGGTCTTTCATGGTTAACTTCTTTGACATCCATGACTTAACTGTCTGAAGAAAAAGAATATCATTTCCTATCAATAATATGTCATCGACATATAATACAAGGAAAGAGATCGCACTCGCACTTGCCTTCTTATGTACACATGGCTCATTAGCGTTTGACACAAAACCAATATCTCAGATTGTCTCGTCAAACCTAATATTCCAACTACTATATGCTTGCTTAAGTCCATAAATGGACTTCTGCAACTTGCATACCTTTGAGCCATCATTGGATGTAAAACCCTTAGGTTGTGCCATAAACACATCCTTGTCCAGATTCCCGTTAAGGAATGATGTCTTCACATCGATATGTCGAATCTCATAAATTATAATGAGCGGTGATGGTAAGGAGTATCCTGATAGACTTTAGCATGGCCACCTGTGAAAAGGTTTCATTACAGTCAATGCCTTGTTTTTACTATACCCTTTTGCATCCAACCTTGCTTTATATGTAACTATGTTACCATCCATGTTAGTTTTCTTCTTGAAAACCCACTTGCATCCTATGGGCCTAATCCCACTTGGAGCATCATTCAAGCTCTAAACTTGATTTTCATACATGAAGTCCATCTCCAACCTCATAGCTGCAAACCATTTATCAGATTCTAAGCCTTCCATTACCTCCTTGTAAGTCTTGGGCTCATCATCTTCCATAAGGAAGAGATGTTTATCATCAGTGATGAGAAACCTGTATTGCTCAGGAGTGATTGGAGCCCAGCCTAACCTATGTAATATTAGTGTATAATAGGTTGGTCCATGCTTACACTATCTTGTATAATAGGTGTAGGTATAATAAGTTGATTATCTATTTGATCTTCTTGAGTGCCTAACTCAAGATTGCTCCCACTAGCTTTTGTAAGTATATGCTCCTTCTCAAGGAATTGAGCATTTATGGAAACAAGGACTTTTTATTCCTTGGGATCAAAGAAGGTATACCCTATAGTCTTCTTAGGGTAACTTACAAACAAACACCTATCAGACTTAATACATAGCTTATCAGAACTTGTCCTCTTTACATAAGTAGGACATCCCCAAACTCTCAGGTGAGAAAGAGCGGGTTTCTTACCATACCATAATTCGTATGGAGTTTGATCAATAGATTTAGAGGGCGCTTTGTTTAGAATGTAAACTGCACTCTCAAGTGCATAACCCCAAAAGGAGCTACTGAGTTCTACTTGGCTCATCATGGACGGAACCATATTGAGTAGGGTTCGATTCCTCCTTTCTGACACTCCATTCTGTTGGGGTATATAAGGAAGTGTTCACTATGATAAAATACCATTATCCCTTAGATAATCCTGAAACTCTTGGCTTAAGAATTCACCACCTCAATCAAATCGAAGGGTCTTGAAACTTTTCCCAAGTTATTTCTCTACTTCGGTTCTGAACTCTTTAAATTTCTAAAAACTTTTATACACATGCCTCATAAGGTATAGATAACCATATCACGAGTAATTATCAATAAAGGTTATGAAGTAGATGAAACCCTCATGTGTCTTAACACTCATTGGACCACATACATCGGATTGTAATATTTCCAAAGTACTAGTGGCACGCTGTCCCTTTCCTTTGAAAGGATTCTTAATCATCTTCCCCTTGAAATAAGGTCCGCATGCACCATAGGACTCACATTCCATTAGGCCTATGTCTCCACATTTGTGTAACTTAGTTAGGTAAGTCTCATTTACATAGCCTAGATGATATTGCCATAAGTATGAGGATTTCTCATTTTCTAATCTCAATTTCTTAATAATGCTCACATTTAGAATTTCAATTTTAGTATCTAGAACATAAATCCCATCTACAGATATTCCACAAGTATAAAGAATATTATCATGTTGAATTTGACATTTATTATTAGAAAATAAAATTTCAAATCCCTCTATTACTAAAAGGGCAACCAAATTAATATTCTTAGTGATAGCAGGAATATAATAGTAATTGTTCAAAACTAAAACTAGGCCACTAGGCAAATGAAGGCTATATGTCCCTACAGTTGCTGCAGCAAGCCGTGCTCCATTTTCAACTCTTAGGTCTATTTCCCTCTTTGCAAGCCTCCTACTGTTCCACAATCCCTGAATAGAAGTACATATAGGAGTACCACAACTAGTATCGAATACCCAAGTAGACTCATAGGGAACTATAGAGAAACTCTCTATCATGAACATACCTGAAGTAGATGCCTTACTTGGCTTCTTCTTCACTTGTTCAGAAATCAGAGGTCTTAACTCATATTTCATTTGACACTTTTCATGAGTCTTCTCTTGACCTTGAAAGCCCTGGACTTTCTTATCTTTCAATCCTTAGCAACAAGTTGATTCTCAAGTTTATTTCTAAACTGTAAATCATATTGTTCCAACGTGTCTACCATCTCGGAAAAATTTCAATAATAATTGATGCCATAGAAATCTATTTTGAAATTATCATACCTATGTGGTAGACCTTTCAATACAATCTTTTTCAAGGTATCCTGATCATAATTAACTCCCATTTTCCTTAACTATTCAGAGTTATCATAAACAGTCATGGAAAACTCAACTGCTGAGGTGTCAGCCCCAAGACTTGCAGATAGGATGAATTTTTTAGGTTCATCCATCATTACAAGCTGCACAATCATATAATCCAGGTCCATACTTTTGCAAAGATCCCTGTACCATGGAAGCATAGTGTTGACCATGAATTTCTTTGTGAAATCATAGTCTCTTTTATGCTTCATGTACTTATCAATTTCCTAATTGAAATGATCTTCTTCGGGGAGTTCGGGATATGGATCATCAATACATAATCCAAACCAAGGCTCTTTGGGAACCATGTCACACACTCGAACCACTCATAAAAGTTGTCTACTTTGTAAAATTATATGCATATCAGTGTTAGTGTTCATATTCAACCTAGATATAAGATAGAATTTGTTTAGACATTAGTATATGTACATGCATTTAATGTAAGGTATTTAATTAAATACATAATTCCTACTATTTTCTCAATATTCAAATAGCCCCTTCTAATTAAATTTGGGAAATTTTGTCGAACCAGTTTTCCTTAGTAGGTAGCATCCATAGCCACTCATCATGACCCCCCGCTATGGCAGGTCAAGCCATAATGAGATAACCATAGTTGGAACCTGTCCATTTGCATCTCATGCAACAGCTAATCCATTTGAGTTCTCTTTCTCGAGATGTGTGTACCTAATTGTATGACTCCTCAAATGTGTCTCCAATACGGCATTAGCTCCAATAATATGGATAACTAACCCATTTTTGTTAAGGCATTAACCTCATCTAGTCTCATAACCAAACACATGTTAAGGGAAGGCATGTTGTACATGTGCTTACATTCGTTAATAAGGTTCATATCACGACTTATGATGGGACGACTATATACCACCTTAATATTGTTATCAAGATTTTATTGGTGCTGCTGGTATCTCCCTAGTCTAGGTCTTAAATGATGGTTATGATTATGAAAATAATAATTACGGGCTATTTGGAATTATTAACTATAAAGGAACATGCTCGGGACTGGTATATCATAATCATTCCATTGCCAAGACTCCACATAGCATGTATAACAAAAAAGGTCCATGTTTAAGTTATTGCACATATGTGTATAAGTATTAATTGAATAGCATAAACCACATTTGTAAAACCATATGCGAAATCCAATTCCCATACTAGAAATCTACTACGTCATAAAAGTCCCTTTGGTACTTTTGAATCTAATATCGATGAAGATTTCCAGGTAGGCGAGGCACCCCTTAAAGTGAATGAGAAGCCAAGTCCAATACTTGCAAAAATAACCGCGGGCACTTCAATTTGTTGTACCACGAACAACTATGATTTAAAGATTTCGTTCTTTATTTGAGTGAAGTACGAGACGATCCTCAATCAAAGCTTTTACACATGTGGTAAAACATTGCTAATTTATATGATAATCACCTAGACTAAGTTTGAGCAAAACTTTAATCTAGTTATCACATCATTTTCTATAACAGAAATTGAAACCTAAGTCCTGCATAGCATACTTTAATCAATTCATAGAAAATATCTTTTTAACATATTATAATCAATCATGCATAGCATAAGCTAGGCTCTGTATAATCTCAGTTAAAAGGTTCCATAGATGCTTTTAGGTTTATAACGCTTATAAAAGAAACCTAGCATCTAAGTTTAGAATGTTACCATTTGATGCATGCTTCTCTTTCTTTTAGATGTAGTGTTCCCTTAAAGCAATTTGGTAGAATTTTGTTAGCACGAGCCTCCAAACTAGGATAGCTTCTATGATTGATCCACATGGATCTTCACCGACCAAAACCTCGTTGAGGTAGAACCCATTAGTAGACAACAGCTGCTAGATCGCTCGAAGACCAACCCGAAAATATAAACTTAGAAGGCTTACTTTAATTAGAAAGAACCTTCAAAAGAATTCTTCATAGTTTGGAGAAACTCGTGAAGGATCTCAAAAAATGAACAAAGAGAGAGATGTTGAACTCAAAGAGAAAGGCTAGGCTGAAGTATTAAGGAAAGGAGAATGGGAGGCCTATTAATAGGAGGACAGGAGTTTAAAACTCCCCTAAAAAACCAATGTGGGATGGGATTTTTTACATCCCACACGCGAGTCGGTGAGCGAAGCTCCAGCTTCACGCGGGCCAATGAACACGCATTTCTCGCTTATGCAAGTTTTTCGGAGATTACAAGGCAAGCTCTAATGGCCTTGCCTTACCCCGCAAGTCGAGCTTGCTGGCTATCCCTCAAGCTCAGCTTGCTGTGCTTCCAAAGGTAAAGCTTACAGGCTTACTTCTTACTAGCGACCCGTGAGCTTTCTAGCTCGCAGGGTAACCGCGTAAGCCCCACCTCAAACAACCCACATTCATTGGGGCCCACTCCCTACGAGAAAAATCCCTTGCTACGCTCCGTACAGTTTTTCCTAAAATTCTCCTTTAATCCTTTTAATTATTAATTTTGTCTAACCAATTAATAATTCTTCTAACGATTTTGGCTAACAAATATTCTCGGTGTAGACCGAGTCTACATGTTCTTTACTTAGTCCTATAAAGACCCAAAGTGTATGACCTCATAGGATCCCAAGGTATTGAGCCGCTAGAGGTTAACCTAAACTTGGCTTCCCATCCGGGAAACTTTAGGCTTAGTGTTCCAGATCGATATGGAACCCGATAGCTCTAGACGATCAAATGGGCTTTCTAGCAAAGGCGTATGATCCCCCGATAGTTTGAAAATCACTTGCTTGTGACTTGATTCAGTTCTGCAATAGTAACCAATATAATACACTCCTTCCATCAGGTTAAGTACCATCCAATTTATTGAACTCGGATGAAGTGTCAGCTCATGTAATAGCCGTAGCTATCCTAGAATTAGAGTTGTTCACGAAAAACACCACTCAGACATTATGTATCAAGATTAACTAGAAATTAGTTCTAACAATCTTATACTCTGATAAGAGGTTTATGAGTGTGTCACTTCAATAAGAGGCCCTAAGGAACATCTCCCACTATATCACTATATCAGGAGCAATGGATCCCATCTTGAATACTCAGCTTACCAACATGTGATCATCACTATACCCCGTAATCACCCTTATCATCCTAATCTTTAGGGTATGAATAAGTATGACCTAAAGTATAGCAAGTCCTATACAAGGTAAATAGTATCTCAGGTTTGAGGATACTTATATTGCTACTGCAATAAGACATGACACCAACACATGGATATAGTTATTTTCGAGTGTCTATCTTATAGCAATCTCCAATGTATTACCCGAATACATTCATGTGTTAATTCAAGGTACCACCTTCAACTTGTGAGATCAGCTTCTTAGATCTAATCCAAGGAGTATGCCTACACATGCTATTCTGTCCATTCCATTAATGTCCAGTCTCAATAAAACTATGACTTGGGATATTTAGGCTATTCATAATAACACGTAAGTGTAGTTTTTACACCACATAGCTCCCACTATGTCCTTGCACTTTTACATTATAACGTAGTCACAAACTTTATCTCATCAATGTGCATATACATATTTAATACTATACATATATGATACTAACGAGATACATAAATTAATTCGAAGCACTGATAAGGATTAAAGAAGCCTTAATTATTATTATTAATAATTCAAAACCATTTGTACATTGTAGTTAATAAAGATATATCACCCTAATTACCTCTAGGGCATACATCATGTCTAACAAGAGCTTGATCCACCTCTTGGATGACTAGACGAAGAATGGTATTACTATTGATGATGCATTTGTTAAGCTTGAGATGCCTGAGGTTAAAGCGAAGGTTGGCTTGGTAATATGTGTCTATACTAAGTTGCCATCCTTGTTACATCTTCCACTAACTTCTCCCCCTTTGTTACCTAACCGTTCACAATTTATTCAAGGAATAAGTTAAAAGAGTCTATGGCAATTTAGAAATCCTCTTGCTTCTTAATGATGGCTGGCGCAATTTCTGATTCAAGCTGCTCCTTGCCATTCTGAGAAAGATAGTCTTGATCATTCAGCTCATTCAGAAGGATGTTATGACATCGAGTGAGATGGGCTATTTGATCAAAGCCTTGGCAAGTAAACTGTTGAAAACACTGCAACAAACCATGGAAGTTTGAAGCAGAAATTACAAACTTCAATTGTGCCTCCATGTCAATGATTCTAGGAGTGATGGAGTGAATTGTTCTATCCTTATACTCTATGTCTCACAAGTCATACATCCCTGCTGTCACCATTTGGTTGATAGAGTTTTGCATGTCATTAACTTTATCTTTCATCAGGTTAAGCTTTTTATGCATAGAGAGACCAGTATATGGGTCAAGAGACTCAGTTGGTTCTGGAAACAGCTTACCCATTGCATCAATTAGAGTCTTCTGCACTTTAGATAATTTTTCATTAGTGTTGATGTTGACAATCCTACAAGCAGATTCCATCTTCTCAGCAAGCACATCAAGGTCCAACGAAGGTTTCTCAACTTTCTTGCTGGTCTCTTCTACCTTCTTCAACACGCTATCCAATTTCTTATCTTGGTTCACCAATAATCTGGACATGGAATCCAGCACCTTAGCGATGTCGTGACCTATGTCCTTAGTGGTTTCCACCTCCTTATGGGCAACTTCTATTTAACGGTCAGTTCTGCGCTTGATATTGGCTTATTCCTCGCCAAACTAATGAAACTATATAGCTTGTGCCACAATGTTGTGTTCAAGCTACTCAGCTGCTCAACAGCAGTGTCAATACTACCTTTCATCTTTCTTACCACCACATTAGTGAGGATAGTAGATGTAGGGATAGAGGAGATAGTTGCATTGAGCTGAGCTGTAGAATCAAGCAACCTAGAAAGAATTAGAGCCATCTTGTACACTAAGCTTTTGGCGCTTTCCTTTGATAGATGGTTGCGAATTGCAAACAAGCTTCCTTGAATCTTCTCAATCTCTTTAAGGTAAAGGGATTCAGAAGGTCCTCGAACTCTATAATTTTAGTTTTAGTCTTAGCGAACAGGTCCGCCATTTCTTGAGATGGTAGCACGCTGCTGACTGCTCCATCCAACTCAGCATCAATTTTTAGGGCAGGGAATTGCTTTCTTGCAAGTTCCCTAATCTGAGCTAAGATGGATTTATCAGCCAAGTCCTCTTGGACTAGCTTGCTGCTAGGTTGAGGTACTTCACTAGCTGTAAAATTTGCCTCGGTACTATGACCACTTGTTTCTCTATGCTGAGCGGAGTTCTTAGCGTTAGGAGTTTCCTTAATTAGAGGAATTAAGGGGGTAGAGGATGGATTTGAAGAAATGGTAGGTTTAGGTGTTTGTACAGTTGAAGAAGAAGGGATAGTTTTAGGTTTTATAGGGGAAGGAATGATTTGAGTTTGGGGAATAGAAGAAGCGGTATTTTGAGTATCATTTGGGGAAGTATTTGGAAAGAAAGAATCATGGGTATGTGCAAGAGATTTTATAGTGTTTAAAGGTGGGGGATTTATAGAAAAAGTAGGAATTTCAGTAACTACTGGAGTAGAAACTGGGGTATTTACAAGAGAAGAGGGTTTAGGATTTATAGAAAAAATAAGGGTAGAATTTAAGAGAACCTTTGGGTTAGCTGTTTGATCCAAGGATGGATCAGATTGAGGTTCTTAAGACTGAGTAGTAAGTTCCTCAGTTTGAGTGAATTTGCTATGGGGATGTTGGGTTCAGGAAGATCATATTCTTCCTGATGAAGGGGTAGGGTATCTCCAACATCCTCATCACTGCTCATCACCTGAATATTTTTCTAAAGTGGGTAGTTGGTGGCAGAGCTCTATGTTCCCTTTGCTTTGTTAAGGGCCTCTTGAACTGTAGCTGCAGCGCTAGGACTAGTTGTGTCACCTTCCTTATTCTTCTTAGAGGATCCTTACTCCTTTGAAGCCTTAAATACTTCCAATTTCCGCTTCCTTTGAGTCAAGGTTTCTTCCTTGTCATTAGCATCCTCTACTTCCTCAGCTAGCTATCTCACCTCAGCTTCCCTCTAAGTGCAAGTTTTTAACTTTAAAGCTCTTCTTTACCTAACTTGTGGCTGGGCAGGCATACCTCCTACCCTTTCTTTTGCTAGACTGGCCTTTGGTCTTTGTGAGCTAGTTTTTGCCTTTGGAGATGAGGTAGTTGAGGTAGTGATTGAATCCAGCTTAGCAGATAAAGGAACTTCTTCAGTGGCCTCCTTGCTTGAGCCTTCAAAGTCCACTACAAAATCATCCTCATCCTTCTTGAAGACCACCTTAAGAACTACAGATGGTCCCACCCTTGCCTTTGGATAGTGAGTGTGAACTTTCTTGTACTTCAGCTTGCTAAAATGAGGCATATCTAGTGTTTTCTTTAGAGGGACCACTGTCTCCCCAGGTCCATTCAAAAATAAGGCAATGTCCAATCACACCACCTTCATTAGAGTGGTGATGAAGTATCCCATATAGTAGACGTTAGTAACCTTGGTTAGGTGATGAATGATCAACATTGGCCAGTTTAGTTGCTTTCCTTCTACCATGTGGCAAACTACACATCTCTCAAAGTAAGTGCAACTACTCAAAGACCCAGTTTTGGGTAGCAGAAATTTGGCAAGTAGCTCACGGCATGCCCTTGCCTCCCAGCTCGTCCATGAAGCAATGATTTCTCGCACTCCATAATCTACAACAAGCTCTAATCTGCTAGGAAAACTACTTTATCTTCATCTCCTATCTTCCTTAGCATAGTTCTTTTTAGTGGTATATTGAGCAAACTAGATACCAAGCTGGCACAGAGGTAGTAGACATTGTTGAACTCCACCAAAAGCACATCTTCAAACCCCTCAATAGTGTAGAGAGTGGTATAGAATCCCTTCATGAGCTCCTTGATGGCAGGGCCTTCAAGTAAGAGAAATTGACTGAGATTCTGTTACTTGATCACCTTATGCATAAATCTATTAAGTATTATGCCCTCATAGTTCACTTCGAAGACTAGACCAAAATCCAGATCTTTAGCCCATTCTACTTTGGTGAAGATGGTTCTAGCCGGAAAAATGATTCTCTGCCAAGACCCATCAATGTGAGCAAACATCTTCTTCTTCGATTCGCCTTGGATGGTAAGACTCTCTTTGTGATCGCCATTTTAGAGAAAGGAGAGGATTTTTGAGAGAAAGGGAATTATGGTTCTTTGCTTATAAAATGATTAGAATTTGCAAAAGTAGGTAATCTCTCTCTTCAACTCCTTCAACTTTTATAGAACTCTTGTAGAGGTGATGATAAGTGGCACTCGCACAAAGAAGGATCAAGATTAATGTTGAGATTAACACTTGATTAACCACCTTAGTAAAATGGTAACTTAAAATGATTTTAATTCAAAAGCATGTCTTTTGAAAACGTGGGTTTTAATTTTAACCATGAAACTGAATCTCATAGTGTTACTTTAAAAAGTCAAATGGATTTAAATACGTGTTACCTTAATTGGTTGAATTTGATTTCCAACACTAAGCCAAAATCTTGATTCTTTCTTATTCTTCACATGGGGTTCACCCTACCAATAAGCTGCCTTAGGACATTGAATTGCTCCTTTGGCAATGGTTTGGGAACATGCTATTCCTCTGAAGGAACATACTCCAGCTTGATATCTCCCCTTAGCACATAATCTCTAATGAAGTGATGTCTAATGTTGACATGTTTTATACTGCCATGCTGAACTAAATTCTTGGATAAGTCAATTGCACTCTTGTTATCACACATAACTTCGAGAAACTTAGACTTTATGCCATCATCTTCCAGTTGCTGCTTGATCCATAGCAGTTGTGCTATGAAAATTCCTGCTACCATGTACTCAGCTTCAACTGTATTTAGCGTAATAGAAATTTGCTTCTTGCTGTGCCATGAGACTAAGCATTCTCCAAGGAAATGACATCCTCTTGTGATGCTTTTCATATCAAGCTTATCTCTTCCATAATCAACATATGTGAATCCTCTTGGAGTAAAATCCATGCTATTGGGATATCATAGACATGCTTTAATAGAGCCTTGTAAGTATCTGAGAATTCTATTCATAGTTACTAGATGAGATTCTCTAGGATCAGGTTGATAACAAGTACAGTAGTACATAACATACTATATGTATTTCCTACTAGTTGTAAGATAAAGAAGAGAGCCTATGATTCCTCTAACAATTTTGCTATCTACAAGTTTTCTAGCTTCATCTTTAATTAGGATAGTATCAGTGGCCATGGGAGTGGACATTGGCTTCGAATGCTTCATTTCAAACTTCTTCAAGACTTCTTTAGCATATTTCTCTTGACTGATAAAGATTCCATCTTTAGTTTGCTTAATTTGAAGACCAAGGAAAAATTTTGGCTCCCCCATCATAGACATTTCAAACTCACTTTTCATTTGCTTGCTAAACTCATTTCACAACTTTTCATCAGTTGCTCCAAATATGATATCATCCACATACATTTAGACAAGAAACACATCTTCTTTCTTTCGCCTGATAAATAGAGTTTTATCAGCTTTCCCTTTTTCATAGCCTTTACTAGTCAAGAAATTGGTCAGCCTCTCATACCAAGCTCTTGGAGCTTGCTGCAACCCATAAAGAGCTTTCTTCAGTTTGAAGAAATGCTCAAGGATTCTTCGAATCTTCAATGTCAGGAGGCTGGCAAACAAAAATTTCTTCTTTAATGAATCCATTTAGGAATGCACTTTTAACATCCATTTGAAACAATTTGAAGTTCATATGAGATGCGAAAGCACACAGGATTCGAATAGCTTCAAGCCTGGATACATGAGCATAGGTTTTATCATAATCGATACCTTCTTGCTAATTGTAACCTTGTGCAACAAGCTTGGACTTGTTCCTTAAAATAGAGCCATCTTCATCAAGCTTGTTCTTGAAAACCCATTTGGTACCGATAATTGATTTCCCTTTAGGCTTGGGAACTAGATCCTAAAAATCATTGGGCTTGAACTGATCCAGCTCCTCTTGCATTGAGATCATCTAATAATCATCTCTTTCTATATCTTCAAACCTCTTGGGTTCAATCAATGAGATGAACGTTGGATGACTTAGCATCCTACTAAGCTAACCTCTTATCATCACCAGATTATGAACAACATCAACTATGCTATCGAGCAACGGATGGTTATGATGCTTCTTGATCTCCCTTGGTAGACTCAGATCAACAGCTGGAGGATTTATAATGGGTTGCTGAGGTGGAAGTTAATCTTCGCCATCATTGAAGTTGATAGAGAGATCATCATCTTCTTTGAATTCCTCAACTTCAAGTTCTTATGCTAGGTTGGACAGCATAGATGGTGGCATATTGAGTTGATTTGTTTGTTGGTTTACTCCTTCATCTTCATCAGATGGATGCCTATCTGCATTGTTAGTTTTATCGAAATTCACATGCATAGACTCCTCTAACAGGCCGGTATGCTTGACATATATTCTATATGCCATGTTGTTAGTTGAGTATCCCAAAAAGATACCTTCATCAAACTTAGAATCAAACTTACCTAAGTGCTCCTTGATGTTAAGAATAAAACACTTACAGCGAAATGATTTGAGATGACCAATCTTAGGCTTGCACCCTCGCCAATGCTCATAGGGTGTTTTCTCCAGAATTGGGTGAATTAAAACCCGATTTAAGATATAACAAGCTATGTTAACAACTTCTCCCAAAAAGTACGTTGGTAGATTGTTATCACTCAGCATGGATCAAGCCATTTCAACTATGGTTCTATTCTTCCTCTGTACAACCTCACTTTGTTGAGGATTATAAGGAGAAGAGAAGTTGTGGTCAATGCCATGTGCTGAACAGAATTCTTCGAAATGAAAGTTCTTGAATTCACGTCCATGATCACTTCCGATTCTACTGATTTTAGTTCTTATTTCATTCATTATTTGATTACTAAGCTTGACAAAAGATTCATATGTCTCATGTTTTCTACTCCGCAAAACTACCCAAGTGAATCTTTTAAAGTCATCCACAACCACCAACAAAAATCTCTTTCTACCCATGCTTATAAGCTGAACTGTGCCAAAAAGATCCAGGTGGACGAGCTCCAACGATCGCATAGTTACTACATAATTAATTGACTTAAATGATTTCTTAATCTACTTACCTAGTTGGCAAGCTAAGCAAAGTTATCCTTTTCGAAGCTGATGCTGGGTAAACCCATAACTAATTGCTTTCTGGCCAGTTTGGGCAGAATGTTCATATTTATATGACCCAACTTTCTATGCCAAAGACACGAATTATCCTCCTTAGATACAAGACACAAATTAGCGGAGCCAGGGGATAAATTAATCATATAAATATTATTGATTCTAGGAGCAAAGAAAATAGTAGAGTCAGTTTTACAATCAATTATTGAGTAACCTGCTGAGTCAAATGTAACCTTTCTACCTTCGTCACAAAGATGGTCTACACTTAGCAAGTTGAACTTGAGTCCTTTGACTAGAGAAACCTCTTCGATTAAAGGAGGGACACCAACAGTGCCACAGCCCGCAACCTTGCCATTTTGGTTATCTTCGAAACGGACACTTCCATTTCTTTTATGCTCCAATGAGATGAACTGGCTTTCATCTCCCATCATATGGCTTGAGCATCTGCTATCCAAATACCACATTCTAGAGTCATCAGCGAATTTAAGGCTCACCTGCAAAATAGTTACATTTTCTTAGGTACCCATGCTCTTTAGCTGGGTCCTCCTTTGTTAGTAGAGCTTAGGTTACTCCAATCGTACTTATCGTGATAACCATTTTTATGTCTACAGAGAACTGTAGCATGTCCAGCTTTTCCACAAAAATTGCACACCATTTTTGCTTTGGGCCGGCTCGCTTTCTCCTTTGTTGGAGAAATTCTTCCTCTTATAATTACAAGTTTGGTTATTCAGAGTTTGACTGTTGGCTGGAAGAGGAATTCGTTCCTTCTTTAAAGCTATTATCTTAATAGTCAACTCACCTAATTGCTTAGTGATCTTGCTGGCATTACATTCCTGATACTCAGAGTGTTCTTAAAGAAAGCAGGTATCAAGAGATAAGGAAGCAATAGTGTCTTTCTGTTCTTCACTTCTCCTCAGTAGCCCTTTGATGTTTTTGCCTGACTTGTTAATCAGTTTCATAACATCAAATAGTACCTGGGCAAACTCTTCTAATGATAAAGGGATTTTAGGATGTACCTCAATTTGAGGGGATTTCCCTTTGTTGCGCTCAGCTTCAAAATTAGCAGTAGTTTGACTTCTTCCATAGGTAGATGTTGAGCCTTCGCCTCTATTATCTTTAATGGCCATCAAGTAGAGGTTAGTTGAATCGATTGCTTCTTCATTGGATGATGTAGACTCTTCTTAATCACTCCAAGTGGAGGTAAGTGCCTCATTCTTCTTTGCGAACCTCTTCTTGTATTTCTCCTTCTAGATCTGTGGACAGCTCGACTGGATATGACCTTTTTCACCACAATTAAAGCATTTGAAATCTTTGTTGTGTTCCTTTTTGAGTCCTTCCTCAACTCCTCACCCTATGTGGAGTTGACTTGATTTTAGCAGGAAACTTCTTCTTATTGAACTTCCCATCCTTCTTCACGAAGTGTTTGAAATGCCTAATCAGAAGGGTCATTTACTCATTAGAATCATAGCTTGTGGATTCATTAGAGGAATCAACTTTTAGGATAATGGTTTTGCCTTCTCTATCCTTTCCTTTACTCCTTTTGAAGTCATCGGTATATTTCCTCAGGTTCATCTCTTGAGTCAGCATGTCTATTAGCTCATCATAGCTGTAGGTCTCAAGATCATGAGCCTCCTCGATTGCGCTCTTCTTGGCATACCACTCTAAGGTAATTATACGAAGAATCTTCTTCACCAGCTCCTCCTATGATGAACTCCTTGCCAAGACCTTTAATTCATTAACAATGTTAACGAACATGGAATTCATGGCCTAAATACCCTCATTGGCACCCATCTGGAACATCTCATACTCTCTAAGAATGAGGTTGATCTTGTACTCCTTGACCTTGTCCATTCTTTCATAAGTAATCTCCAACTTCTTCCGAATTTCTTACGCTATCTCACATCCTAGGACCCTAATGAACTCTTTAAAATCTAGTAAATAATGTAAGTAATTGATGGCTACAGTGTTCTCCTTGAAAAGCCTTAGGTCAGCATCATCATAGTCTTCTAGATCGACCGGAACACGTTGCCTATTCCTCATTACAGTAGGAATTCGCTGGCCAAGCTGGATAGCAAGCCATGCTTGCATGCTTTGAGATTGAATAAAATTTTTCATGCTATTTTTCAAAAATGTGTAATGATTATTATTGAATAACAGTGGCCTAGTTGATAAGTGTATAATTACACTTATTATCATATTAATTTTATACACTAAACATTATAGTTTTAGTCATTTTTGTGATTCATATAAAAGATTTTTATGCAAATGCAGATAGATACCAGGTAAATCTTGGGAGTAAAATGATCTAAAGTGGAATTCTATGTAAAAAGAGTGAAAATGGTGCGAAAAGATGGATGGAACTTAAAGATTTGGCTTAGGATCGAAGATGTTAAAGATAGGTAAAGTTATAATAAGAATTCTGAAGAAAAACACAATTCACGGTCACGATAATCATTCGCGGTCATGACAATCATTCGCGGTCATGAATTGTATACCTTAGAATAGAAAGTTACCAGACAAGTATTCATGATCGTGACTTGTATATTACGGTCGTGACTTGGAAAGTTTTTTGTTTAAATTTTCTTAACTCCCAACCGTAGGATAAGAATGATCAACCGCCATCAATCACCATCAACTACCAACGAAAAGACACTTATCAGAAGTCAACCAATCATGAAAAGGTGCTTATCCATTGTCGATAAGATTAAAGCTTCTTAACCAATCACAATGAAGTGATGCAATCTTTCACCAATGGACACAGCACTTTGTCTTGATAGACACAACCCTTCGAACTCTATAAATAGGGTTCCAAACCTTACAATTTCATGCAGCATTAGAGTGCAATTATAGGGTTACGTATAGTGTGTGTAGATAGAGAATAAAATATCTAGTTTCGCTACGTTCATAAGTGTTATTGAGAAAATGTTTAAGTGATTCAAATCCTTGTTTCGATCATTAGATTTCTCTATATTCTCGAGTGATTGTTGTATAAGTGTACTTGTAAATCACTTATCAATAAAAGTTTTCGTTCTTCAATATTCGTTTGTTCGATATTCTCAAAGAATAGCATCCTAGCGAAGGTTCTGTACTGGCCGAGACCGAATTCAAAGCAGACGCAGGAATTAAGAGAATTGACGACTCTCATTAAAAAATGGATATGGTTTGATCAACTTTAGCTTTCACTTGCATACCTTACAACTTTGCTTTGCTTTCTACTTATACTTTCTATTTCAAAGTTTATGATATGTCTATGTGTCATAATGCGTATTTCGTGTTAAGTCTTTTATATTAAT